>WUQG02043813.1:0-10561 GCA_011317285.2 Androctonus mauritanicus
TAACTTCAAGTGACAAGATTCTTGGATTTAAAAGAAAATTAAACTTATGGAAAGATCATGTTGTAAAAGGGAATCTTCATACGTTTGAATTACTGGGAGAACTAAAAAGTGAAGATGGATACCAATAAATTACAAGTTTTATTGTATTCCATCTAAGGACCTGTCAGAGAAAATTGATTATTATTTTTCATCCCTGTCAACAGAACTATATGATTGGGTGAAGAATCTATTCTCTCGCACTTAGGTTCTGAGAATGAACAGAACTTTAAAAGAAGAGTTTTGTGACTTACAATTGGATGGTTCATTAAAAATAAGATTTAATGACATGGTTTTGGGCAAATTCTGGATTTCCGTTGAAAGTGAGTATCCATCAATTCATAGGAAAGCAATTAATATATTGCTACAATTTTCAACATCATATATGTGTGAACAAGCTTTTTCTTGTTTAACAAGTATTAAGAGTAAGGATAAAAATCATCTCCTTTTTGTGGAAGATGAAATCTGCATAAGTATATCGAAAATCAATGCCGAATTCAACATTCATGTTCCAAAAAACAGGTGCAGATTTCACATTAATATTTGTTATAAATTGTTATACTAAAGAAATTTATTATTTATCTATACTTAATTATATTTAGAATTATACTAATTGCATGTAATTTCATTTTTTTGGTTTTGAAATAAACAAGTAAAATGATAGTCATTTTTTGTTTCTATTAATGATCTTTAATAAAAAATATTAAGAAAAAATACTGTTACATGGATGGTGGGGTTCCCTAGAACTTGAACATTGTCACAAGAGTTCCATAAGAGTGAAAAGGTTGGGAAATGCTGCTTTAATGAATTAAAATTAAGCCTTCACAGTCTACACCAAGTTTGTCAATCTAACTTTGATATCTTTCACCACGAGTAGTTTATTATTTGTATTATTTAAACAGTCTTTTTCAAACTTAATCCTTAAATTTTGATAGGTATTTTTAGAATTATTATTAGTATACAAAAATAAACATTTTGTATATGGAGAGAATCCTGAATTCAATTGTTAAAATTCAGGCATAGTCCCATCTCTAGACTGGAGAACTAAGGGAAGTAGTCATCCATGGGGTTGTTGATTAAAGGCTACAGGTGTAGAGTATCTAGTTCTAAATATATTTTGCAACAGTAATCTTTTCCTACTATATATTTGTTAGGCCAACTGTAAAATATCTTCAATGATAAAATAATACAGATCATTCATATTTTATCATCATAATCATTTCTTTTTATCGAATATCTAAGGCTATTAATTTTAGTGTCTGTGTGACCTATTACAAGATGGAGGTATTCAACAGTTTTCTAGAAAATGTCTATTATGCTACTTGTCAATTCTAAAAACATAATTTATACTTTTTATGTTATGAGAATAAGTCTTTAAATACATCTATAATGATTAATTATTATTGATTTATATTTTTCAGAAAGTAAATTGTTTAATTTTGGATTATAAAAATTATTTATAATCCACATAATTAAAATCAAAATATGCTATATATTTAATCATTAAAAAAACTATTTTTAATGAATTCTAATGAGTAATTTTAGATTTTTAAAAAAGAAGTTGTAGATTACTCAAACTTAAATCCTAACCTACTAAATTGAAGTCTTAGAATAGAATATCAGAATTGTTTAATATGAATTATAATAAAAATGATATAAACAATCCAATTTCTCTTAGAAATTAATTTTTTTTATGCAGTAAGGAAAACATAAATTTCATTAAAAAATTTATTATTATTATTTGGTCAGTATAATGTAAAAATTATATTTTGTTATGCAGGCTAGAAGTAATTAAATATGATTTAAAAATTTATAATATACAAACATTATTATGATAATGTTAAAAACTAATTTTGCCATTAATTTACAACTATTTATAGTGATTGAATTAAAATTAATTTTTAAAAGAAACTAAATTTATAGATGACTATCTTAAATTAATATAAAATTTTAAAAAAAATTAAAAAAATAGTTAGTTTCTTCTAATGCTAACATACAAATTTATATAAAAATTAATTTTTTTATGAAAAATCATGATAAGCTACATTATTCATTGATTAAAGCAGTAAAATATTAATGAAATTAAAATGATTAACTAAAACTTTTTCATGCAATAAAATGTTTATTAAAAAATGTGATGAATAAGAAATGTGCTTATATATATTTTATGCAAATCCTATAAAATGATGTTTTGTAATTATTAGGACTGTGAATTATTTTAGATGACACAAATCACTTTAAAACCAACTTACAGGATCAGTTACAGGGTCACTGTCAGCATTCTGAAGAGGCATATCCTTTTCAGGCTAAAAACAAATGTTAATGCTAAGTTGAAAAATTTACGGATTTAACATGTAAGGCAGTTTTTCTTTGTTAATTTGTATACTTGCATAAAAATAAAATCTTAAGTATTTTAAAATTCCCTAAATTTTACTATTATTGTTTACTTTCAAATATGGTTTACATAGTGAAATCCTGATTTCATTTTTCTAGAAAATGCAAAATCAAAAGGCAATATTAAATTGAAATTTTTATTAAAAGTAATTTTATATTATTATATTAATATATTTTATTATAATTAAATAAAGATTTTAATTAAATTAAATTAAATGTATTTAAAAATTAAATATTTTAATCAAATAATTTCTATTTATATAATCATCTCTTAAAGTTACATCATTTTGAAACTGGTGACATTATTTGAGATGATGTAAGTTGAAAGAGATTTTTCTATAAATTCAATTTTAAAATGAAGTGATTAGTTCCAGACCAGAAATTTTGATCAAGAAAAACACACACACTTATTCTGATAAATGCAATGATTTTGTATTTATCAGATAATGATTTTGTATTTGTTTTGTAAATAAGCATTCTATATTGAATTATAAAAACAGCATCTGGATAATCATTAAATGTCCAATAATAAAAACTGCAATGAACAAGTCTTTGACAATGGGCTTAATTAAAATAGACTTGCCATAATTTTTAGACTTAATCCTGGTGGCTTGATAAGAGAGAGACTCATTTTTTAAAATTTTGTTATATACATCAAGAACAATCAAGGGATATAAAAAAGTTATATTTTCTCAGGTATTTAATTAAAGTAAAATTCATTATAAACAAACATTGCATTTTATATATACTGTATATTTTCCATATATGTTTCCAAATCATTTGATTAATCAGCAAAACCTTAAGCAAGTCAAAACATATATAAATACTCTCTAAATTATTAAAGAATGTGAAATTTCATTTTCAAATTTCATGGAATTTCAAAAATTCTTCAATAATTTTAAGTAATATGATAACAGAAATACTCTAGCAATTAATATAATATAAAATTAAACAGTTAACATATTATGGCAGTATTTCAAGATGGTGGCAATTACATCAAAAATTCCTTAGTTTATATTAAGAACTTTTCATTAAAATCTCTGAAATAAGAAACTTTTAATTGGTTCATTTGTGAAATATATTATAATATACACTATATAAAGTTATTTCAGTACTTGTGGAGCCAAAATAACAACAGTATTTGAGTTATGAACAATTCAGTTTAGGAACAAAACTCTTGTACAAATTGTGTTCGTAACTAGAGGAATGCCTGTATATGTCAGAGCATACCTTGACATTTATTAAAATAATATCCTGTACTGTCAGACAAAGATATAACATTAAAATAATTATATTAAGGAATAAGCCTTATGTTAAAACAATTGCTTACTATCTTGGAACATCCATATTTAATTCCAAGTTCCATATCTTCAATTTTTCAGGAAAGGTCTGGGTCTGGGCTCAACGTGTTAGCTAAAACTAACCTAATAAGCGTAAAAAATATCTATATATGATAAATGATGAAGTCGGAAGAAAAAATGCTTGTATCTCTGTATTGTACTTTATCTATTACAACAGTATATTTTTAATCAGAAATTTTTATGCAAGTACAAATCTATGTTTGACAAATGTACTTAAGTTGAGGATTGTTTATATATTGCTGGATAGTTTTGAACTTTATCCAGCAATATATATTTAATTGTGAAACAAAAGAGAATAATTTATTACCAAGAATGGATATAGAATCTCAAAGAATTAATTTTAAAAATCTCATAAAGATGAATGCATATATCAGATTTAAAGTATTGATAACATAGTGATTGATGATTATATTAGATAATTTAATATCATTTATTTGTTTAAATTAATAAAATTACTGTTAAACTAATTTTTAATAGTATTTATTTATAAGAAATCAGTTTAGTATTCAAGCATAGTGTATAATTTCCATGAAATGAATTATAACATAAAAGTCAATTATTTTAAATCCCTCTCTTATTTATCATATTATTGAAGAATCAGTTGATGACTGATAAGAAATTATATGTAATAGTAATAAATGTAATAGTATATAATTAATATTATTATTACTATTATATGTAATAGTAATAATAATAATAATGTAAATTGTATGTAATAGTAATTTACATCCGGTATTTAATTCAAGAATTTTCTTAATATGAAGATTTTTGTTTTAAATTTTTTTAATCAATCTATGCTGAGTAATCTAGTAGCATTAACAATTATTCTTCATTTATTTTAAAGCTTAAATAATTGAAAAAATAAAAAAATTATAGGTGATGATGATAATGCTGACGATCAAGATGGAGAGCCAAATAATAATGATGATCAATTGATGGTTGGAGATCATGCTGCCCATGCTAATGTTTTTGACGATTTTGATGATCAGGTAAATTTCATAGAATTGACTTCATATACATATACAATGTATTTTCTTTAAATCAATTTTTATTTTATATTAAAAATTTCTTCAAAAATTATTAGGATAATGCAGTAGCTGAAGTTAAAAATGGTAAAGAGGAAGAGAGGGAAGAAGGTGTTATGGTAGCTCCAAAATAAATATAAAAACATTCCTATATGTATTTAAATAAGCACTGTGAAATTAGAAGACAAATTTTTGAACTCTGTTTTAAATGAGTCTTCATTCTCTGCATTTGTTGGGATATGTTAAGAGGTTTGAAACATACATTATTTTCCAAATTGCAAATACTATGTTTGCAAATGTTATTAACTGACATATAAAAGGATGCAATTTCAACATTTTCCAAAACTACCTGGTTCCTTCTTTTATAAACAATGATGATAAGCGTTTGTTAAAAATAACTATATTATGTCAGTATGATCACAAAGTTTACAATTAACAATAAACAAAAATAAAGTTGTTTTCTATTAATATAAATGTATTAAACCTACTATTAATTTAATTTTAATTATAACAACATAAAAATCTTCCAATTACTATTAAGTACTTAAAATATTCAAAATTTTTATAATTTGATAAAAATTAAAAAATCAAAATAAGGAAAATATTATGGTGTTGGCTTGGCTTGCTTGCAATTTTTTAAGACACGGTTACAATTAAAAATATTCTGATTTTAGATAAAAGACTTTTCTTCTGTAAAAATGAGCACATTTTAGACAATTTAATAAAGGTTATTTGATATAAAAGATTTTAAAGATCAGAAATGACAATTATCTTTATAGATCAATTTTTTTTAGTGTGCATATTTAAGAGAAATTATTCTATATTGAGTTGTATATATTTAAGAAAAAAATTTCAAATAATTTTATGTAAAAATATGTATTATACTTTTCAATCTTTTATTTTCAGAAATTATCTTTGAAATCAATGATATGTATTACCTATCATTATTTTGATGGTCTAAATTAAATGTAAAAATATAAAATTTGTATTTTAAATAAAAAAACAATATTTCCAAGTAATTATAGTACAAATTTATTTTATTTTATTTTTTGGTATAGGGGAAAAAAATTGAAATTTTATATGTTAAAAATATGGATATTGTACAGTTGGTATAAACTATTACTGTTAGAAAATTTTAAATGTATATAATAAAGATAAATTAGTGGACTTTAAACATTGATTTGTTATCAAATACAGCAATAAAATGCCTAAATATGAAACATTTTTTTCAGTTACATAAAATTAATAATATATAACAATTTTTTATATTTGTACATATTTCAAATTTATGTATAAATATTTATATATACATACAAATTACTGCTTATAATAACTATGCAAGGAAGATAATAAAATATATTGTTAATAAATTTACATTTGCATAAAATCTTTTGTAGCAATTCTATATTTTGCCTTCCTTCTTTTAAAAATAATTAATTAAAAAATTAATCTCTCTCTGGATTATATATATAAATTTATTTAGCTATGAAAAATTTTTACATTGGTTTAAAAGAAAATTGTTGATATTGATTTCTTATATGTAAATAAATTGACAGATGAAAATGATCTTTTTGCCAGATATTAGATGAATTAACTTCAAGAAATATTTTTTTTTATAAATTACATAAATATATGTTATTTTAGGAATCAAGTTTTCTAATGTTTTTTAATTTATTTCTTTACTTTTATTATAAAAAATATTTCATCATTCTTTTGATGAAATATTCAGTATAGATTATAATAAAATATTGATGTTTTTCTTTATTACATATTATTTTCATGTATGGAATTCTACATAAAATTTATATTGTTGTGCAATTTTTAAAAAATTTTATTTGCTCTGTTTTATATTCAATCTACATCATATCAATAACAGTTTTATATAGCAATGCATGATAATTAAAATATTTTAATACTATATATTTTGTATACTATTAAAATTTTCAAATTAAAATAAATTTCTTCTGATTATACAAATTGCATCTGATTTTATATTTAAACCATCTTCAAGTTTACTGTAATAGTAATAAATATTCAAAAATATTAAAGCTAATAGTTCTCCTCTTCAGTTTATTTTCAGTAATTAGGTGTATATTAAATACATTATTTCCAATTGTAAAAATTTAATATCAACTATTTATCAAACGTCTAATATTAACTTTAGAAGCACTATTCAAGTATCAAATGACATAGCTATGGATGTAGAATTGCTGCAGAATGTACGGTTGCAGGAAAGCATGGCATCAGGTGGGGATATGTATCATTCCAAAGCCTGGATTTAATCCTCAAGGGAACTATTTTGAACTACAATCAATATGAAATATAGATGGATAAAATACAAGTATCTAGCTATACTTCTCATTAATTTCATTTTATTACTATTTTACTATTTTATTTTTTAACTTTTTTTTTTTAAGTAAATAGGTAAACCATATAATTATCAAATTTGCTTTTAAATAGATTTACAGTATAACATTAGTTTACTCATGAACTATATCCAGTCGTAACTTGTTTTATGATACTGGATCTTTACTTTAATAGTAACTATGGATAAACTTCTTATTGTCTTTGGCATGTGTTGTATAAATATATAATAATTAAGGAATAGATATACTGTATCCCGTTAAAGATACATACACATAAGATATTAGTCAATGTATTGGTGTTGCCCGGGGATTTCTGGCACACCATTTGTAGGGAGATATTATTTTCTGGTTTACGAGATGATAAAAATAATAATCTACTTGTAAGCAAAATTGAAAAAAATCAAAACCATTGGGTCTGACGATGTCATAATGGCGTCATACATCGGAACTTTTGTGATTTCATACACTAACGTTTCGTGATATCATCCATTGTATATCGTAATGATGTCAAGCGTTCTAGGACATTATCCATTGTTACGTTGTACAATCGGAACTGTTGTAACATCATTGCTATAGGCCTATTGTTGTCACACACTGATAATATTCTGGGAGGTCGTCCATTGTTACTTCGTATGTACGAATTTTTTCGATGTTAATAATTATTACATCGTCATAATATTACACATTGATTAAGTTTGACGTCATTCATTGTTACGTCATAGTAACCTCATCCCTACTTCATACTTTGCAACGCAACAATAGAACTACAGGCTGAAGTATTTAAACACGTATTTTAAATTACGACCCTAAATGCCCCGTTCTTGAGGCGATTTTGACCCAGAGTACATTATTTTACCTGCAAGGAAAGAAACCCTGCAAAGTTGGGGCCGATAGGTTGAACGGTGTGGGAACCTAAGTGGAATAAACAGGTAAAGAACGATTTAAATCTGTCCCACCCTTTGGGGGCGATTTTGATTTTTGTACCTTATGTTATCGCAGGATCATGGGAAGTCATCCTACAAAGTTTGATCCCGATAGGTCAAACAGTGTGGGAACCTATGTGGAACAGACAAACAAAAACATTGAATTTTATATAGAGACTATAGATTTTTTATAAATCAAACAAAATATGTGATCAAAGTTATGATGTATTATGGCTCCACAATAGCCAAGACTAGAGATCTATCGACTAAAAGGCCGTTATAAAATTTGAGAGGGGCTCAATTTATAGATTGATCAGAGTTCCATAAATGAAGTTAAGCTATTGAATTAAAGGCACATCATGAAAATTTAACTTTTATATGAATATCAAAAATTATAGAAGTAAAACTCCATCTTGTTTTATAAATAAAATAATATTTGAATCTATAATGCTCCTTTACTGGTTTCTTTTGCTATTCAGTTTTAATAATTTGATTGCGAAAGGATTCACTTTAGTTTCTTTCCTTTGTCGTCGTTTTTTTTTTTTTTTTTTTTTACCAAACTATCATGCTCAATGATAAAAATTATTTTGACATTTTTAGATATAAATGTTTTTATAATGCAAGAATTTTTAATAATGCAACTTTTAGAAAATTAATGCTACAGATTAAAAACGAGGAATTTGTATGAATAAAATTTACGAAGGCTATATAGTTTACATAAGATAAAAAACGCAATAAATATAAAATATATAGATTCAAATTTTGATTAAATTTTTTAGGATGTTTTTGTTTTAGTCAATTTATCAGTTCCTCACAATTTTGAAAATCAATAATTTAGAACTCCAATTACTGTAAATAATCTAAAGCTTATTCAGTGAATGTTTTACGAAGGTAAACCCCCTATTCTTACTGTCTTTCAATTTCCCAGGAGGATCATAAGGCCACAGGGAAATTAAAGGGATGTCTTTTTTATAGGTTCTACAATAAAGTTTGCATTAACTAAATTATAACCGATAGTTTGAATTAACCCGATTGGCATAAACCACATTTCATCCTGAACATCTGATTAGATAGATTTTTTTTCCATAAATGTGAACTATGAAAAATACTTAAAACTGAAAATTTACGATTCATAATCTAAATAACATCATTTGATTATTTGATCAAGATTATAAGATTTAATTAAAAAAAAAACTGACCAGATTGAAAAAGAACATTACATTAAATCAGTCGGAAAGTTAAAAAGATCTACAGATAGAAAATCAAGGGGAGATTGCCATCTTGTTTACTTAAACAATAGCAAAGTGAGCTCCGCGATAAAATACGTCATAAAATTCTCTCTCGATTTCTTTCTGGTATTACTTGGTGACATCCTGATGACCCCCGGGTTCAACACCTGAAGGTTGTTAAAGAACTAGAGATTTATGTAGTAATACAAAAAATACTGTACTAGTATATGGTTGAGATAAGGAAATAATAATGACAGAAAGATGGCATCAGTTCTTGCAGTTTAAGATTAGCTCACGAACTAACTTTATTGCATATTTACGTAAACTTGAACGATAAGGTAGGTCTTTATTTAACTCCCCATTGGGTTTGAAAGCTTTTCTTTCCAATACCATGTCTTTGATATACGATCACATAAAAAAATAGATCCTAACGATATCGGTGATATATTAATGTGTTGGTTAAGCACTTTTTATCTGTGAAATTATAACTATGAAATAATTATATATATAAGATGAATTTGGACCCATCATGAAGAAAAATTTTTAAAGTATGAAATTTATGAATTATTATTCAAAATCTTTCATATGGATAGCTTATATTTTAAGTGTTCAGCAACAGACTAATGACAAACAAATTAGGATAACTTAAGATTATCATATGATAAGATTTCAAATTATACTGTATTGTAAATGCATATGTACTTTATGCTTGTTTTAATTATAAGCATAAAGATATATTCAAGATGTAAACATTAATTATATGTTTACAGCATGAATAATTCAAACTTATTAATACAATGATATAAAATCGGCAATTTCATTGATTATAATTGTCTATCAGGGCCGGATCATCGCATAGACAAATGTCTAGAGCCCAGTCAAACTGTTTATTTTGAAAAGATTTGTAAATAAGATAGTTTACTTTTCTGTTGGACAACTGTACATAATAAACAAATAAAAATATATTGCTTTTTATATGGTTATTGTGAATTCTAAAATCTAAAGAAAATGTGTTCTTATGTTTCTTCTATCTAAAGTTCGGAAGAATTCCTTTCTATCGAAAATAATTCTTCCGATAATTTAGAATTTTTTTTTTATAGCGATAAGAATAATATTAACTATATGTATTCTTAACATCCTATGAATTAAAAAAATAAATTATTTTTTATATGGTTGTTGTGAATATCTTAAAATTTTTTGTGTGCTCTATTTCTTGTGGGAGACTGA
>WUQG02043824.1:0-10559 GCA_011317285.2 Androctonus mauritanicus
AAATAACATTATATCATTCATTATCTACATAGTATAATTACATTTTTTAGTTTTCCCCTGTTTTTTCAATGTTGGCCCGTTAAAGGGTCAAGAAATCTATCCAGATATCACTATCAAAATTGAATATAAAATATGTATTGAAAATCATAATTTAGATTTTAATTTGATCTCAGAATTCCTTAGTATATACAGTAGAATCTATACCAAACACTCAGCTAAAGATTAATCAATCAAATAACCAAACATTACCCAGATAACATTTTTGTTAGGCAATATATTAGTTTAAATGTCCTGAATTTAGATTTCGTATAGCTAAATGGCATGTAATGTTTATTAACAAATGTTAAGTTTTTGAAAAGAAGAAATATTTTAATTTCTGTTTTTGGAGAAAATTTTAAAGTGTAATTCTATAGCTAGACATATATTGCAATCAAATATTTTAGTTCAGCGTAATTTATATGCTATTAAATAAATTGATTCTAAGAAGTTACAGTTCGTTTGATAATTATGAAATCACCATTCTGTCAATCTGCCTTACCCTCACAGATAACTTGTAAACTAATTAATATATTTTTTTATGAAATTTGGTAGTGATGTTCTGCCATTAAAGACGATCTCGATGCCGATCAATTGATTTTCTAATATTAACCTTTTAAAAAGTGATAGGCGTTCAAACTTCTGAGATGATTTCTTAGTATACCGTGAACTGTTTATTAGATTTTTTTTATGAAATTTAACAGGGTAATCAAATTATTTAAGATGCTTCGATAAACTTTCAATTAACTCTTCAATCGTTTAAAAATGGTGGACGTTCAAACTTCAAGGTTTTTTCTAATAACTTCTGAAGTATTTGATCGTATTTTATAAAATTTGACACTTATTAAAATCGAATTAAAAGTACAATTAATTAATTCTGTAAATTCAACTGCTTAATAATGGCGGTCGTTCAATCTGAGATTTCCCTGTAATAATTATGAAACTAATTAATAGATCATGATTGTAATTATTATTATTTCTATAATAATAATAATAATAATAATAGTATTATATTATTATATTTCTATATTGCATATTATTATAGAAATAGTAATAATTGTAGAATTATTTAATAGCTTTTTTGATATTCAGTAGATAAATTGTCATTGAAGATGATTTTGATGATGATGATAATTTCTTTAATCATTCCAAAATAAAGGACATGTTTGAAAAGCAGGCATTTGATTCTTTCCAGGTTGCTTGTTTGTTACAAATTAATTATTTTGCATTTTACATATGTGCTCTGTTCGATTAATTGACTTATCTATCAGCTGGTTAGATTTACATATGGGATTAATCCTTTAAAATAAGATACATTATGTAGTTAAGAACGTTAGCGCGTTTAGGCATAATAATAATACCAGACGTTCGCCTTTTGTCCCAAATTTGAAAAAGAAAAGTTTAATTAAACTTTTAATTAATTAAATAATGAAAATAAACAATTATCAAACATTTTTCAAAATGAGAATTTATTGGAAATTTTCAGAAATTTAATTTAATGTGTTGAAATTAAAACAATACAATCCCGACTGCCGATACGTGAAAAACAAGTAAATTTATGCAGTATAATATTTGAATCTATAAAAATATTTTTAAAACTGTAGATTTTGTATGAACTCATTAATTATTGAATAACATATTACTTTCTTATATAATATCCGAAGTTTGTTTTTATTTCCATCTTAACGGTCCGTCATTTTCTCGACTTCTTACTGGTTCAGGAATTAAAAAAAAAGTTGAAAATCACTGCACCAAGTCTGAAAATCCGCAGTGCCAGAGGCCTCAACAGTATAAACGCGATGCAGAGTTAAGAACGTGAATAACACTTCAATGAATGATCGCAATGCTAGGATTGTTTAAAGCCTCTGTTTTTTACTACTAGTATTATTATAATAACATTTCAATAGAAAACAATAGTAATACTGTATTATATAATACATTTTACTGATTTTTAGAGAAAGATACAAAGAAGCTGATTAATGTGATTACAATAAGTTTTTATAGAGAAATCTTTTATGAGAAATCTAGATGTTTGATTAATCACTTATGACAAAAACTATTTAATAACAATAATTTGATATTAATTTTTCTACATAATCAACATTGATAGTTTATCATTATTATTTATTATCTTTAAAGAAATTCATTGAATATTTTATTTTATAATCTATTGATTGAAATCTGCTTATTCTACTATGAAATTTTGGCGAAATTAAAAATTTAAATTAATAATTTTTAAAATTAGAAAATTTTTAAATCAAAAAGTTTTTGATTCGAATTTATTCAATGATTTGAAAGGCTATTCTCTTAATTGTACTATTAATTGTTTTTATATGTTATATTTTAATTATGTTATATGTTAATTGATCAAAAGCTGGTTGGATGATTGATTGTATTCGCAGTTCGCACAATTTATTCATTTCAGTACTTTTTTATACGCGTTTAAGTTGTTTATTCAATTTTAAAATCGCGAAAAATAAGAAAAATCGAGTGATTTCTCTATAATGTGTAGGAATCATTTTTCAGAATTTCATATTTAAAAAAATAACTGATATTATTCAAAATAAATTTTTGAGTGCTTATAAATACAGGATCAGGGTAAATCAAAAGTCTCATCATCATCATTAATAAGTTTGCCGTAACTTCTATAAAAAAAAGAAATATTACATTATATAAAATCAATAAGTCAAATAATGTTAGACATTAACAATTTTTTAGAATCGTCATAATTTTTTATAGCCGTTTCATATTTTTTCCATACAAAAAGTTGTAAACATAAATACAGTACAGCACATAATATATTTAAAATTTATTTGTATTTGTTACAAGTATTTTATCTCGAAAATATTATTTTCTGCCGTGCTGCTGGCGTCTGATAGCTGCGACTTCGCATTGTATGCAGTGCATCAATCGATAAAGCAAGCAACAAATGCGCATAAAGAAAAAAGTACAGCAATTGAAATCTTACTCGTTCTAAACATATTACAGATAAAATTTAATTGAACAAATTGTTCGAGTTAATTGTTGTGCTATATTGGATTCGATATATCCCAATTTAATATAACGATTCAAACTCATGTGATTCCAGTAATTTGGATTCTTCCAGAAGTTATTTAAGTAGAAAAATCGTGTATATTAGTTAGTATCCTAGCATTTTTATTCGAGTATTGTCAGATTATTAAGAATAAATCGAATGTTTTTTATTTTTGTATTATTGAATTTTTCCCTTTTGATAATTATAAGACTGAATGATTTTCGAATTTCAATTACACTAAATTAACTTGAACCAATGCAATCATTCGGTGATTCACAGATGATTGTTAATTATTTTATTAGGTGCAGTTTGCTGTTACTACTAAGTTACTTCGAACTTCTAAATTCACTTCAGTTTCTCTCGTTATTTTCTCTCATAAAAAATTCTCTACTAATGAGAATTTTACACGAACAAATATTTATATTCAGGAAAACCATTTTGCTCATTAAGAATTGGCTGAAGTTAAAAATTGAAAGACTTATTGTTTAATAATGAAAACTAAAAAAATAAGTATAGTATTGTACTATAGTGAAAAAACTGAAGTGAGAATTTCGAAATACAGTTCATAGAAGAAATATATAATATGTATATGACAGTTAATTTATGCTGTTCTCTTTTGTAAATCATTTTAAAAAGTGTCAAGAAGTAATGCAATAACTGCAAGCCAAGTACCTTATAGTTGTCACTATTATTACAGGAATAATTCGACTGAATTCAGCTTGCTATAAATTTTATTCTAGCGAGTTAAATTTAGCTGAATCTGACATTTATATTCTAGAAAAGTACTCGGTAGGATAGATATCAAATTTGAAACTTTAAATGCAATTAATCAAAGAACTAAATCAGTTTGAAAATAGCAAAAATCGGCAAAAATAATGTCATTTGCCCCTCTCCAGACACATCTACAGGTTGTATCGTTTAATACTGAATTCGATGATATTTAGAATATAACTGTTTCTTAGATTACTTAGTCATTCCATAATTTCGGTTTAATTGAGCTTAAAATAAAAAGAATATAAATGATTATTTCTTTGTAAACAGTTTTTATTGGCCTTTTCTTAAACATTTTCGGACCAGATTTGGAATATAGCTGTATCTTAGTGATTTACAAATTTTATTTAGCAGACTTTTTTCATAAAATAATCTACGCAAATATTTATAATTATCTATATATAATCTGTATATGTATGAAAAGATCGTTTTCGAAAATATTCGCCAATTTTCATTATTGTTTCTCGTCACCTCTGAAACTTCATCTAACAGTTTGAAAACGCTGTCTTAATTCACTTTAAGTTTAAAAAATTTAATTCAATTGATCCAAAATGATGGGGTGTAAAGCGGGAAATAGTAGCCTAGTATAAATATTTCTACAGGTCACATCGCTAAACTAAATTCGATCAAATTATATAGCTGCGTAATTTATTTAATATTCCTTAAAAATTTCGATTTAATTGAATTAAAAATAAAAACATTTAATTAAGTGTTTGCATATTGTCATCAGAACTTTTTCAGAGAACTAGTTTCCTTTAAAGAATAAAATAATGCCTTATTTTTTTACATATAAGTACTGTACAGAACTAAGAAATAGATATTTACTACACTTTACACGCTGCTATTTTAATGAAGATTTAAGAAAATAACATCAGCCAAATTGCATCTGATATCCTAATTTCTCAGTACTATATTTAGTGTGTTTTTTGCATATCAATGTTTTTGATTAGATTATAAAGTATATAGCTCGTAACCGTTTACTACAGTCATTTGTAATAAATATCTCATTTTGATTAAAATGTGACTTGTCACTATCCAACAATAAGTTCTTCAAATATATTTTAACTTTTCTGCCGATGTCTAGTACTTGCCTCTGATAGAAATTTAAATGATGTAAAAATTGTCATGAGACTTTCTTCATTTCAATATTGCATTTTATGTTGTAATTGACTTGTCACATTTCCTGTATGTCTATGCTTGCCACTTTTAAAGTTGCTTTCTTATACTGTATGCAGATTTCTATAAACTTTTTTATACAACGTGACACAACTTCGCTTTGAATTTTTTAAGGAAAAAAAAAATTAATTTTCCTCTGCTTGTTTACAAAGAGAAGTATAATGTTTAATCGATTTCGCTCTTTAACAAAAGCATTTATTCTATACAGTATTTACTTAGTCAGCTGTTTTGAAATTTTCTCGCATATTTCTTTGACATTCCAATAATCATTAGCTTTATACTTTGGTGACATATCTGCTTATTTTCTTCTTAAACGCACTTTATATTTTCGAACATATAATTTTTAATTGTAATTTGTTCTTTTTCTACTACTGTTTTTTATGGAGGTACAGACCCACATTTGTAATCGTAAATTATTTATTTCCTTTATTTCAGAATGTAAAAAATAATTATTTTTTGTAAATTCAAGTTAAATATTTGAACGCTTTAAGAGCCAAGTAAATGTACTGAATGATATACAATACATTTTATCCTATTCATGTTTTGAAATTCTATGGATTATTTAATAAAATTTTTATTAAAAAATTTTACTGTTGAATGCAGTTTTGTAATCATTTATTTATTTGAAGATCAAAAATACCAGGAATTGAACTAATCATACATTTAATCGATCAGATATGTTATATATCAAATAAAATATTGATCATGGTGTATATAGGCCTATATAAAAGCATCGAGTGTATATTAAAACTGAATTATTTGCCATAGATCACAAATCATTTTAACAATCAAAATACATTAATAATAATAATAATACGCATATTTGAAGGAAAAAGATTATCGTCCATAACTCTATGCATATACAGATTGAATTGACAATTTATTATTTATTCTGACATTAATTTTCATGGACAGACTATTTATGCTATCACAATCGGTTCGTTCTTCATTAATATTCATTTTTAAATTTATAGGTTTATTACAGTAAAACCCCGTTTAATGCGGGGGATATGTTTCGAAAAACCAAGCGCTAAACGAAACAGCGTTAAACAAGATCATCTTAACACGTAAATAAGGGAAATAGGTGAAATAGGACAGTGAATTAAAAAAAATATGCGTACACATTATTTTATTTTATTTTATTGTAATATTAATATTGTATTATAATTATAGTCTTTTTTTAATTGATAATATCGATTTGTATTCATAAATCATTCGTGAAAATCTGAAATATTCGAGTAAATAATTTATGTTTGGATGAGGAAGGCTCTTCCTCATTTGACATTTTGTTTTTTTCGTTAAGAAGTCATCTAACATCGTTGCCTTTTCTTCTTTCATTCGGCAAGCAATTGTCGATAGCGAGACATCGCATTCATAACACTTGTTGCCTTTGAACTTCTATTAAAATTTGGATCATTTTTGTATAAACTGATCCATAATTTCTGTAATAGTGGCTAAACTTGTTTTGAGAAAATCCGTTGTAAGTTGCTTTTGTTCCTCATCTTCAGAAACGCTAACTTCCTCGTCTTCGTGCGATTTTGGATTTATGTAAGTATAATGGTTTGAAAAACCATGCCAAAGCGAATAAAAAAATATTGAATTCGGAAAAAACCGCGTTATATCGAAACATCGTTAAACGGAGCAGCGTTAAGCGGAGTTTTACTGTACAAGTAATATAGCTTTTACAGAAGCAAATTAAATATTTTAAAATAATTTTCGTTTATATAGATGAACAGAAAAGTAATAATTTTAAAAACGCTTTTGATAATTTCTAAATCAGATCTTACTGCATTTGATCTATATCGAAGATTTCACTTTATAGAAACTTTATTAAACAATAGAAATAGAATATTGCACAGTACTGTGTATGAAGTACTGAAATATTTGTCATTTTATAAATAAAATGTCTAAATTAATCAACCTAATATTATACACTATATAATATACAATCTAGGTTCCCATATATTTTATATATAAGTTCATCATTATTAATATAAATTATCAAATAGTAGAAAAAAAAGCAGTAGCAAAATTGTTTTGTACTTTATGACAGATTAGATATGTCATCTAATCCAGGAAAAATTCATATTAGAATTTTTCATTTTTTTTATAATAAATAATAAATTCTGATATGTAAACCGTATTATAATTTATTATATCCAGAATATTGATGCTGTTTTATTATTTCAGTTGCAACATATATTGATGTATAATAATAATGTAATTAATGTATGAATCAATATCAATATATTGATATTGATTCATACGGTACATTAATAATAATTACAATAATCAACCTATTTAATGCATATATTCTAAATCCGAATAATAACGTATTTGTTATCTAAGTATGATTATATTTAAACGCGAAGATTCGTGTATTCATTAATTGCAAATATTTTAAGCTTCTTTTTTTGCAGATTCATTATACATTTTCAACTTGATCTCATTATTTTAATTTTAGCTTATAAAACTGAATATCTCGACTGAAAGCACTGAGTCTTGCTTGGGAATTCAAAAATATTTTATAAGTACATTTTGTGTAATCAATGTGTAACGATCCGCATTAAAAGTAGTGTAGTTTTTGCATACAACTCTTGCATAATCTTTCTATATATATATATATATAATTATTTTTGATGATGATGATTATACTGCATTATTACTATTATTTATTTTTTTATACAGTTTTTTTATATTTTTTTATTAAAAAATAATTAATGAAGACTGAACTAATCACGATCTGAAGAAATCGCACTGAGAACAACAGATTATACTTTACCGGTTTTCCCCCTCTTCCTATCTCAAAAATAACTAATTTGAGATAGGAAACTACTAATATCATTAAAAAGCTGCTGCTAGTATTTAATAAAGAATCCGACATTTTCTGATAGAAAATCATCTCATGCTACTCACCTGGATGGCTAGGATGCAGTTGTTGTAATATAATAAGCTGTTAAATGTTTATGTAAGTTTATCTAACTGCAATAACATTCCAATTTGATTATGTTCCTCTAATGTCGGCATCAGCTTCTACTAGCCATTTAAACAAAATAAAATTAATAAAAATATTAAAAAATTATAACACATAATGCCAATTCTGTGCCATTTGCGTGTATGGTTATTATGAAATATTTTGATTATTTATTTTAGCCTGATAAAGAAGAATTTTTAGACATGTGTTGTATATATGGCTTTTAGATATAATAAAAATATGATAGCAATAAGTTTTATATACGTTGTTTTTGATTTAGTTGGGCCGTTTTCAAAATAAATTATGTTTATGAAAGTTAAAGTTTATTTTAAAAGAATATACAATACATCATTTATCAAAATATTCAACAATTGTAATATGTTACTTGTAGGTTTTCGGAATGAGTCGAAAGCGTTGTCATTGTTATATTTGATTATTTATAAGATATTTCCAAATTTAAATGTATAGAATATTTATATGAAGTCAAACAGTATATGAATTTATACAGAAATGAATTTAGACGTATTCTATTTATTTATAAAATTATATCACAATCAACGTGTTGCGAAATTCACTATTTTCTTCTACTCAACTTAGTGCAAATGTCGCGGTATGGAAATCCTAACACACACACACAAAAAAAATACTTCACGGAATGATTTTGTTTCAGCTCAGTAAGCAAAAAGAAACGACATAATCGCGAAATAATTTTACTTTCAATTTAAAGTCGTAAAATTTTATATTTCCTTTCAGTTTTTTAAACAGTAATTTAAAGATTTGAAGTTGAAGTTTTCTTCCATTATTCTAAATTTAAAATCCTAATTTTAAATTATTAGAAATTACAGAAAATTCAAAATGAAATTCTTATCTTAATTATTCTAAAAAATTGGCGAAATTTATTTGAGGAACTTTCAATACTTTGTTTTGGAAATAGATAGTTGAAATTTAAAAATATGATTTTATTAATAAAAATTTCAAACGGAGTTAAAATTGCTTTCGATTGCAAGTATCTTTTGTAACTATTCAGTTTGAAAAACATTGGAAATTTGATAATTTACTGTTAATCAATATATTTTTTCGTTTTTTTTTATTTTGGAATAGAAACAGCAACATTAACGTACCGACTGTAAACTGTTTTAAAAGATAAATATCGACGCAAAGCAACTTGAGTGCATTTTCAGCATTCTTTTTCATTGGTTTGACGTTAACGGTCCAAATTGGAAGACGCATTCATCTCAATAGGATTGGATATTTCACATCACTATATTTTTCTTCGTCCTAAAGAACAAATACTTCATATTTGTTCTTATATAAATTTAATATACTGTACTTTAAAAACTAAAATGTATACAAACATACTAGTATATTTCTCTATTATTAAAATATCACTTTCTTTGTAAGTTGTGTTTGTTGGCTTCCGGATAATCCGATGCTTAGAACATTTTATTACGGATTTCTGTTTCCATAGACACAACGTATCGATATTTGGTTTAATTTAATCCAGATTTTCTCCGATAGCATTTTTTTGGTAGCGAAAACTTTCATAATCTGTCTTTTGCGAATACGTCACAATAGGACAAGTGATGCTTTACAGTAAAATATAAAAAAAAGCAAAATTATTTCATGCATATATTCACGCTTTATAGAATTGGCCTTGGGCCAGGATGACTATATAAGAGATTTTGGAATTTGGTGCTTGTACAAAAGACGACTACGATTGGTTGGCTATTCTCCGCCTCTTTCTCTCTCCAGTAGAACGTCTGTTTAGACGATAAGTGATCGAAACTGTTAGGACATGTTTTCGCCGCTATGTATTTCTTGTATAGCATGGTGAAACAATGGAATATTTTTGATAGGCAAACAGTTAGAAAAACTAAGGTTAGTTGTTTTTGTTTTCATTAAACTTCGTATCGGTGTAATTCTATTGGTTTGAGAGACGTGACGTCAGAATTTGTCTTATCATATGTAAGTGTTGTTGTTTTAATTAAGATCTATATCTTCGGAATGTCTCTGGAATTTAGGAATAAATGAAATTTTTATTCGTGTTATAAATTTTCGTCAGAATATTGTTCTCTCTTTAGAAATGAATACATACTCTGCTTCCACCAACTAAATAATAAATGTCCAATTAATTTGGTGATAGCTCTTTCTTAGAAGAAGAAGAAGAAGAAACTTCTTTTACTTCTTTCTGTTTTTTTTTTTTTGTGTTTGTAATTTTATAAATTAAATCTTGAAGAGAGAGGGGAGAATAACAGCAATAATCTTTAAACGAAATAAAATAGCAAAGGCATTTACCGTTATTTAAAGTTTAATCATAAACGTTATTTTTTAATTAAAAGCAATTTAAAACTTTAAAACTTGTATTAAATTTATTTTTAACTTAAGAAAAATAATAAATTTAAATAGAGTACAGTGTAAACAAATACATAAAGGATTTTGGCATTACGTGTAGTAGTAAATATTATTATTCATTGATCTTTTGAATAAATTCCATTACAGGTAGTTCTCGACTTACGACCTATGCGACTTACGACCATTCGACTTTACGACCACAATCGTAAAGTCGAA
>WUQG02043835.1:0-10559 GCA_011317285.2 Androctonus mauritanicus
CGGAGATCGACGGGCCGGACTTATGATAGATATTTTCAAGGGGGTGGGATCTGAGACTCGAACCCGGCCTCCAGAGTGGAAAACCGAAACGTTCCACACGGCCAATCCGGCCAACTGTTCACCTATTTAAAAATGGCGTACATTCAAACTTTCAGAGATATTTTCTTGACATATTTTGAATTAATTAATGAATTTTTATGAAAGATCATTCGAAGATGAGTTTGATGTGGTATCAAATAACCCTAACCATAAAAATAGCAGAAATCCAAATTTACGAACTTCTAATATTTTAAAATTATTTTTATGAAATCTAGTAAAAGGATTATACTACTTAATAGAAGTTTTATGTCATTCGGCATCTTTAATAATTCTAAAGTAGTGAACATGGCAAATTAATTGTTTATATATTACGTTTTGTGGATTTCAAGTTATTCTAAATATCTCATATTTTTTGAGATTTTAAGAATATTTTGATTAGTGCATTTAATACAATAACTAAATGCACTAATCAGCTATACTATTGGGATATAATCTTTATCCTTAATAGTGGCGGACCTAGAGCTATCGAGGCCCGAGGCGGAAGTCTCCCTGGGGCACCCCTAATTAGAATGATCACCATACAAAATGTCAACACAAATATATAATAAAAACATTTATTTAATCAAAATTAAATAGTTAAAATGATTTGGAAAACAAAAAATCTTATTAAGACTAAAGAAAAAAAACTTTTGGTATCCTCAAAGGCGGTTTTGCCAAATTGTGCAACTTTTCCTTAAATCTAGTGAAAATTTATTTTAACTTGTTTAGTTTGTAACAGTATTTTGACACACGCTTACCTTACCTACCCACTTTCTGCACATAGAGCCGTATCTATCACCCGAGCTGCCTCATGAGGGCGGGCGCATGGCTAGAGAGGTGGAAAACTGCTCACATCTTATAAAATTATAGCGTCAGCACTTTTAACATAAACTTTAAACATAAACACGGCACATTTATACGTAAACATCCTCCCAGAATACAAAGTCCCTTTTTTATATTCCTACATATACGTACATATACTTAAAACTTAAGGTTCTTCGGAGGCCCCCTGATCAAAGGCCCGGGACGGTCCGCCCCTCCGCCCTTTTTGGTACTCCACTGATTCTTAATGAGCTTCTTTAATCAATCTTTGAAGAAGACAGACAGCATACTTTAATCATTTTTACATTCATGAGATCTCCAGTTAAAATTTTATGTAGGACTTTATTTAATATCCATTTTATGATTAATTTTTATATATCAATCTAATTTAATTTCATTAATATTAGAAATTCTTCTCCACAACTGAAAATACATAATTTTTTGCTGAAGATTAAAATCAATAACTTTATTAACAATCTAAATAAATTCTATATTAATCTACCAACTAATAAACATAAATATTGCATTATTATATACATAAATATTATTCCTCATTAATATTTTAAAATCTTTCAGCATAATCATACACACAATAATAATGATTAAAATATTTAATTTAATTCTGCTCATCGTTATAAATCTCGAAAAGGTAATATGTATTGTATAGATGTTACTTAAAAAAACTGTGTGAAATGTTAATTGTAGTTAAGAGGACTTAAAATTAATAGATAATTAATTTCTTATTATACTTTCTTATTTATGTAATAACCTAATCATACGCTGATATCAATTTAATCTAAGTTTTTTCCATTAGCATGCAATAAAATAATTTGTATATTGAATATTGCATATTGTGTAATATATTTAATATTAAATCCAATAAAATATTATCCATTTTGAGGCAATAAAGAACTTACACTTTAAATATTCATAATTTCCTCCTTATGTTTATTTCAAAAATATAAATATTTTTGATATAAAGCACTATCGCCATATTAATTAAACACTTCATTTATTAACGATTATATTGCAAGCAGTTATAATGTACGCTTTGGCTGCAGTGTAATCTAAAAAAGTTTCTTCTATTCGGCATTTATGGTTACAGTGTAATCTAAAAATGTTCCTTCTATTCGACACTTATTGCAGTATAATCTAAAGATTCCTGCTATTCAACACATATGGCTGCAGTGTAATCTGAAAAAAGTTCTTTCAATTCGATACTTATGACCACAGTGTAATCGAAAAAAGTTCTTTTTATTCGATACTTATGACCGCAGTGTAATCTAAAAAAGTTCTTTCTATTCGACACTTTTGTTGCAGTTTAATCAAAAATGTTCCTTCTATATGACACTTATTACAATGTAATCTAAAGATTCCTGCTATTCAACACTTATGGCTGCAGTGTAATCTAAAAAATTCCTTCTACTCGGCACTTGTATAATCTAAAAATTTCTGCTATTCGACACTTATTGTTGCAGTTTAATCAAAAATGTTCCTTCTATTCGACATTTATTGCAGTGTAATCTAAATATTTCTGCTATTCTACACTTATGGCTGCAATGTAATCTAAAGATTCCTGCTATTCGATATTTAATGTTGCAGTTTAATCTAAAAAATTCTTTCGATCGACACTTACGATTGTAATATAAGCTGAAAAAAATATATATAATTTAAACAATTGCATTTCGTAAAATTATAATTTATTTTATATTTGAATCTTTAAACGTATTCTTTATTAATTAAACATCATCTTCATTCAACAAAAGAATAAACGAATATCAGAGATATACAAATTTATATTTGAAATCTTTATTAAAAACTATTAAAACTAAAATGTAGATGAATTTTTTTAATTATAAATTGGAGAACTTGTAAAAAATTCTTATTAATTAACTAAATAAATTGCCTTTTAATCGATTAATCAATTACGAATACAGTTATAAAAAGTTTTGAAATGATTGTTAAGAAATTTTCATCCGATTAAGATAGTGAACTACCAGTAAAAACCATTTTATTAAATTTTATCAGAATTTTAATCAATTTTTCTCTCTAGTTATAAATACATTTAATTCGAAAATGGAAAAATTAGTTTATAACGAAAGAATATAAATAGAGTGGAAATTCCATGAGGTTCTGGCTGATAGACAAAGCTATAGTAGATGTACTAAACGAATATTTTGTGTGCAAGGTCAAAATATCCTAAAATAGATGTAACACCGTGTAAAGATTTTAATCAGGTGAATCAATTCTACGCCATATCCATAAATATAAATATGCTATTATGTAGGCCTAGATATCTAGTTTTAGGCGGATATTATAGATATACTAAAATTTAAATATATAAAAACTTCTAACATAATTTGTTGGTACAGCAATTACTGTATATCCCAAAATATAAATGGATAATTTAGTTCGATTGGATGAAAATTGTTAATTGTTCATTTTCCAATTTGCATATCATTCCGTACATCAGTAATTCTGAATTTTTAGTTTCAACCTCATTTAATGTTAATGAAAACTTTCAAAATTCCCCAAAAATTTATATTATTATTTCAAATAAATTTATGTGTGATTTTATTCAAACTGTATACAATATTTCTATTTTGATGTAGTTTTTAAAAAATAATTGTACCGTTATCTATTTTTTAAAGCAAATGCTGTGGCTATGCTCAAGAAAAGATTCACGAATCCTATGACGCACCGAATCATCATATTTCTACTATTTATGCATATTCAAATAGAAATACCTCGCTTTATAGCGCTAGACAATTACTTATCTAACACAATAGCGCTAGATTTAAAAAACTAAGCCAGATAGTCTGCGTGATATCATCTTACTGGGTTCGATTCCGGGTTTCACATCTTCAATTTTTCAGAAGAGTTCCGGCACCGGCCGTCTGTGTGTTAAATTTATGTTTTATATACCTATTATAAGTATTATTTTGCAGATAATTTTCTTTTAGAGATATAAAATAAAAACATGAAATATAAGTGAGAAACGCCATATTAAATGAGCAACGTTAATATCGCATTTCTCACTTATATTCCATGTTTTTATTTTATATCTCTAAAAGAAAATTATCTGCAAAATAATACTTAGAACAGGTATATAAAACATAAATTTAACATACAGACCCGGTCTCGGAACCCTCCTGAAAAACTGAAGATGTGAAACCCGGAATCGAACCCGGTATGATGTTAGCACGCAGCCATCTGGCTTAGTTTTTTAAATCTAGCGCTATTGTGCACTTAATAACAGTGTAAATATGTTTTTAGGTTTTTTATACGCATTATCACATGAAAAAAGATTGTGATTCGCTTTACAGCGGTGGTCTATAAAGCGAATTGCCACAATAACGAGGTATGCCTGTATTACTTTTAGGATTTTAACAATGGATGGAATAAACTACATTAAAACTTAATAATAGTTTAATTTTTAAATTAATTTAGCAATCCTACAGTAATTAAGCGCTTGTTAAATGCTTACTACATGATAAATTCATGATATTTCTATACTTATCTTTTTACTCTTTAAAAAATAAATTCAAAAATACTCTTTAAATTAAAGTTGATTGAATAAATCGATACTCTTTAAATTAAAGTTTTATGAATTTAATCATAAAATCTCATATTGAACTATAATATTAAATGTTTAAAATGCTCACAATGTAATGGAACTTCACTTTTCATTTTTAAATATTATATACTTCCAAGTTAGTAAGTAATTCGAACTTTCTTAATTATATATTTATGTAATAGAGAATTTTTTCAAGCAGAAATTTAGTTTTTTTATCACCAGATGACAACACTTTCCACTCAGTAAGAGTACTAAGTGGCAGGGCGAAACAAGCCCTTCCACAAGCTGCCCACCCCTGCGAAGGGCTCAGCCGGATTATGGAGGACGGGGATCAACGGGCGGACCCGGATCCCATGGTAAACATTTTCAAGGGGTGGGACCCAAGATTCGAACCCGGTTCCAGAGTGGAAAACCGAAGCGTTTCCACGTGGCCAATCTGGCTGGCTCCTTGATGAGTATTATCCATTAGAAAAATCCATCATTATGTCTTTGTAGACCGACTCTACAGCACGAAATATTGTCAAGATAAATATAATTAAGCTTATATGGGAATTTCTACTGCATTTTCGAGCTCCCTCATAATTTTCGCCCGAGGCGACTGCCTCACTCTAGATCCAGCACTGACATATGGACTTACATATGAAGTTGATGAAAATTCTAGTTTTCAACTTTTATAAAGAAATTAAAGAAACTATTGTATGCAGAAGATCTACAGAGAAAGAAATATCGATACTTTGAATAATTAGAATGATTATTTATTTTATACAAAATTTACTTAATTAATTAAATAACAAATTAGTCCTAATATAAGGTGAAGCATTTTTCAAAAATAATCAATTTTAAAAGTTCTGATCGAACTTGAATACTCAGATGCAAGACTTTTATGGCAATTTTTATGCATTCTGTAATATTCCACTAAATCATTAGTGATACGTAGATTATGAAATATTTTCTGACAGATCATTTTGAATTTTTCATACATTTAAAAAAAAAATGTATCTAATATTAATAATGACAACAATATTTTATTATCCTTTGGAGGAAATTTTCGCTAAGATAACATATGAAATTCTTGATTTGTTTTAATGCCAAAATAATATATAGATAAAGCGATATTTTAATTTTTCCTATGTTTAGCGCAAATGTTATTTTTGTTTTTACAATTTTTGTATAGATAATAAGTGTTGTTTGCCTGAAAATATGGTATCCTATATTAACGATCCATAGGAACCACAACGCTGAATGAGATTTTATCTGATGCAGACAGAATAATTCCAGACATTTTTGACAAGTTTATGTGATTCTTCTAAGCTCTAATCAACTGTCATATATATATATATATATATATATAGGATGGACTATTTTATAGTTTATCTAAGATATAAAATTTGGGCTTCAGAAGATTGTTATGTGTTTCCAGTCCATCAGTTGTAACGATTTAATGAAAATTCGAATAACGATAGAAAATTTTCTTCTAAAAGTCTTTTGATACTTCCTAAACGATACGCTATTCAATATAAATCCTGTGTAGGTTTATAGAGAATAAAACTATTCAAACATATTAATTGCGACATAATATGTGCAATGTATTGCATGGAAATCGTTTAACGTTATGCATATCTGAACGGACAAAATCTTGGAAATATAAAATTTAAAATAAGTAACGAAAAAACATTTTAGAAAGGAATCCAAAATATTGAAGCGGAAAAGTCTGTAAGTAAGACCTAGTGATCTAATTAACTACTTTGTGCTGTTATGCAGATAAATATGTAGATAATTAATTCCGCAATGGAGAAATGAAGGAAAAAGCAAACTGTTTACAAACAAGTCGGCGGCAATCGGCCTAATTATTAATCCCTAACGCTATTCATCAACAAATTACGTAGCGAATTAATGCGAAAATATCCACGATAATTTTCCCTAGAAATAATTTATGATGTCACCACTCTAATAATCTCAAGAATATAATTTAATTAATTAAGCAATAATTATAGTAGTGTTATTAGTGCGCAAAATTCAGAGAACTGTTAATACAGATTTTTTTTATTGTTTATCGTACTTTAAATTAAACAATATATTAAAATTAATAGTTTATGGTCAAATTTTTTGATTATGTTTTATTAAAATGTAGTCCGAAAATATACTCAAACTAATTTTTTCGGCATTTTATGTTATGTGGATATAATTTAATAATTTTATATAATTTAAATAGCTAAAGAATGTGGAATAAATTATATATTAAAACAAGAAAATATTGCTCTTCCTTTTTAGCAGAATTTCACTGACATAATTCATCACTTCGTACTCGAATCACCAAAGTATTCTGTGCGCGTTGAAAATTATACGAATTTTCTCTTTATCCAAGAATTTCTCACGATTAAATTTCAATGGAGAATCTGTTATTTGTCGAATGTAAACAAAAATATAGATTCTTTGCAGATATTAAGAGCGTAAACCTTCCTCTGATACATTCAAGGTCGTCAGACCTGTACGCACTACCTTACCTTCCCTCCTTCGACCTTGAACTTGACTCTGATAAACTTTGAATCTGAAAATATTTGGGACTGGTTCAATCATGGAGATCGATGACATTTCAAAATAGTTTGTTCGATACGCCAAACTGCTTATGTTTGTTTATCATGTGTCACGCAGAATGTAAATTATTTTTCGATGCCGTCATTTTCGTAAGCATCGAATTTTATAGTACATACAATAATATTAGTTTTATTTGCAAGACAGACCAAGTGTATAGAAAAAAATATATATTTCTTATACGAAAAAGTTCAATTTTTAAAAATGAATAGAAAACCCACGTTGATAAAAAAATGGGGTTCCTAGTATTCCCATAATGAAAGTTAGAGGCGGAGGGCAGAACCTTGACAATTACTCAGAAGCCATCTTCTGTATAACAATTAGCAGGAAAATTTTTAATGAGAGCCTTACGTACCGAACTACTCCCGATACCAAGAAATGTCGTTTAAGTGTGATCTGATGGAAACAATGATAGAAAGAATGGCGACCTTTAGAATTCTGATGAAGTCTTCAAGCTGCAGGTGTTCGTTTATGTAGAAATTATTTTAAGACAAAAAATTTCGAAGAAAAAAGAATATATCAAGGCCAGAACAGACCGGACTAAAAAGGAAACACCTAACTTTTTCCTTTTTCTTTCTGCTTTGTCTCACCTATTTTTAATCGGTGATAAGTGATTGATGAAAAGATAATACCAACTGAATTTCAGTTTCAGAAATTTCCATGTTTCTGTTAGAAAAAAGTAGCCCTTTAATTTTTATTACGCTGATCTTCGTTCCATATTTTTTTTTTTTTTTTTTTGACGTATGATTATGCTATCCAAAATTTACTAGAGGTTTCACTCTAGATGCGTTGCATTGGTTTCTAAACCATCTACATATATAATTACTTCTATAAAATGAATTTTTATCTTAAAAACTAAAAATAATAAAATTAAACTGATCCATTTTAAATTTTCAGAGATGCATCTTGCGACTTTTCCTGAGATTAACTCAAGAAAATGGTCAATCCCGGAAGAAGGTGCTTATTACAGTTAATTTTTAAATATTTATTTTAAAAAAGTATTTATAAATTGTTATTTATTTACAGTTTTTCTTCTAGTTATAATCTAAATTTATAGGCAGGGTCACATTTATATTTTTGGAGATCCTAGGCGCAACATCATTATGAGCCCCCAAAAGAAGTTTGTTTCAGTTAATCAAATTAATACGCATATTTTTGTTTTTAAGTTTATTGAAAATAAAAGTCGGCATTTCTATAATAACTCATTTTAATAAAATAAATGACACAATATTGATCGTTAACACAGAGATGATAACACTTTTTTTGTCAACAGATGACGCCACATTCCATTCATTAAGAATATTTTTATGTGACGGGGCGAAACAAGCCCTTCCACAGGCTACCCACCCCTGCAGATGAGGTGGGATCGACGGGCCGGGCCCGGAGTCCGTGATAAATATTTTCAAAAGGAGGAAACCGAGACTCGAACCCGGATCCTCCAGAGTGGAAAACCGAAACGTTCCACGTGGCCAATCTGGCCGACCACAATAACACATTGGTATACATATATATTTGTATTAAAAAAAGAATAAACAAACAAAAAAATAAGTAAAAGTTTTTTCTGGCTTTAATTTTAGCAAATATATCTATAATGTCATCATAATTAATCGAGTCCATTGCATTGATTCAATGCATAATAACGACAGGTCCTTGTTTTATTTTGGTGCAAGTTGCTTCTTAAATAATTTTTTATTCGTTTCAATAGCGAAAATGAGTAGCACTTGCATTTGAAATAGGCATCGTCAAAAATATTTTGAAAATTGTTTCTACGTCCAGAAAAATAGACCTTAAAACTCAGCGTTTATAAATCTGTACATATTTTTAATAATTTCTTCCTTTATCGTTATTAAAAATTGCTTAACTTCATCAATAAATTCTTAGACTTTAAAATGTCGTTCCATAGAGAGTGATGCTCTGTTTTTAGGCTAACTTGTACAGTATATACATATAAGAACTAGACAAACAGACTAATACCATTTAGAATCAACTTTTAAATTGATTCTAAAGGTATTTGGCATAAAATCAGCATGTCAGCTTAATTTTAACTGAAAATATTACATTGTAATACAAACACGCCGGAAAATAAATACGAGCAAGATTTTTATATGAAGTTAACTTGAAGCCAATGAGCTGGATTGAGCATATTTTCAAATCAAACTCTGAACACGTTCACTATTTTATGATAATTAAAGATACGCGATTAAAATATATATCGTTAAAGTCAATTTTTAATGGCATGATTTTTTACCGACTTTCATGAAAATTAATCAAATATTTCAAAAGTTATTAAGAGAGAAAGCTCAGGCATTTACACATCCGCCATTTTTAAATGAAAATGTAGGATTACTTGATCTTATTTAAAGGCGACAAAAAATTGCGGAAAGTATTCCTATAACGCGGTAAAATAATCCCATATAGCGCGATAGATAAATTTCACACTAATTGAAACTATCACACGAAATATTTTTCCGATTTCGTTTATTCGTAAAGTAAATATTTTAATTAAAAAATTAAATTTAATATAAAATAAAATCTAATATAAATAGCAAATATTAAGAAATAATAATAATACTATTTTATATAATATTTTTTATGAAACTATGGCGTCCAGAGGACGTGCTATTTATTCTTCAGTGTCCGCCATTTTAATTTTTTTCCGTTAACAGAGGATGACGAAATATCTGTTATTAACCTAATAGCACTGCATTATATAGCTAAGTACGTGTTGAAATGTCGTATTTATGAATATTTAACATTTATTTACTGCAATTAATATTCATATTTTTCGATTTTTGATTTGATTCGTGTATAATCTGACTCATAAAATACTAACACCGCACTATACGGGGGCGAATTATATTTCCTTTTACAGAAAATACAGAATTTCTAAAAGGAAGTATTCCAGAACTTCTGATGATATATACTCCATTAACTACATCCGCGTTATAAAAAAGAGTATTATTCGATTAACTTAATAATACTTTTTTAAGTAGAGAACAAAAACGAACGTAATTTGAGGGGAAAACGTTTTTTTTTTATATTTTGGTTATTATCTACACTGCTATAGTATCGTAAATTATATAGTATCTTGTCGTTAAGAACAATAAATCATCGAGCCAGATTCCCTGAAAAATGAGAGGATTGGAATCAATAACATGCCATCTTGTATTATAAAATATAAACAAATCCAAGATCTGTTCGAATTTAATTTATAAAATTTTTACATGCGGGTATGCCTAAATTAAACAGATTTTGACTAATCTATTGACATGCTTTAACATTCAGTTTATGATGAATGAAAGAGTTATCAGAAATAAATGTTTAATTTAATTTAAAGCAGAATAGCCCAATGAATTAAAAACAAAAAAGATTTTTTTCTTAAAAATTCCAACTCAATATTCCTTAAGTGTTACATTTAACTAAACGATTTTTCAGCAATCAGAATACCTTTAAATGTTTTTTCTTGGAACTGCATGTAAGTATTTTTTAC
>WUQG02043846.1:0-10557 GCA_011317285.2 Androctonus mauritanicus
TTTTGTCATGATTGGATACAAAATACAGTACAAATATATAGGAATTAAAAACAGAATTTTCATGTCGATAATCTGTTCACGGTTACTTGCTGTTCCCTTAGATCCAGAACAGTTGAAACTTATAAATCTCGTGTCCTTCCCAAAACAGTCATAATCTTCTTTTGCTTGGAAATAATTTTTGTCCAGATAAATAAACAGTAGCACCATGAAAATTAAACAAAAAAATAAAATAAAAGATATTTCAGAATATGCGGTAGCAGTAGAGAAGCACTGTATTCATTAGAATAATGTGCGAATATCGGTAACTACAGTCATTATTCACTTTAATCACTGTCTAAACCTATTAGAAAATGGTTCCCCTCTCCTCTTTACTCATGCACATTAGGGCCGGGCCAATTAATTGTGGTGCCTGATGCAAGTTTTAAAAATGACGCCTTTCAAAATTTAAAAAAACTCTAAGTAATAAATAATATTCTACTTCAGCAGCGGTTTTTTCATGTCTTGAGGAAAATGTATTGTGGTCCACCTGGCTCTCAACCTTATATAAAAATATAATAAAAATAATCTGTTGTGCAATAAATGATAAAAATAAAATTATAATAAATCTTTAATTTAATTGAAAAATAAACACATTTTGTTTATTTTTAACTAATCTCAAATTTATAGTAATTAATAAAACACAGTCAGAATATTTCCTTCTATTTATGTATTATTACGAATTTTGTCACATAAACATCGTTTTGTTCTTCGTTATTTTTTCCATATTTTTACAATTCATTTTGGCGATTGATTCGTCGCCTCATCTATGGAACCGGCCCTGTTTACAGTACGACATTGTGTTTGTGCCACGGAAACAGAATTACATATTTGTCATCAATTTTTTATATTTTCGCTCTCGTTTACTCAGTGGGCATTTCCCGTCAGTAGTTTTAATTTCTTTTTATTTCTATTCACAGTTTCCTTTTCGTTTTAATTATTTATTTATTTAATTTTCATGTTTACATACTTATCGTTTTTGCTATTGTACAAGTGTCGTTATAAGAAAAAATGGAAAATATAAGAAGTCCTATCTAATAAATAATAAAATGAGAAGACAACTAGATTTTAGATATATTTGTCTTCTTATTAAACACGTTAAGGTGATGCTGGAAGAAGAATATCTGATTTAGCTGTAATGAGACACAAATAACTTTACTTAAGTAGTATTTAATATTAAATTTTCGTAATCTATATTAAAAATAGTTTCGGGAGATTTTATCGCCCTTCATCAGGTTCATAAAAGTAATTTTTATTTTAAAAAGTTTTTCATATAATGATAATATTGTATATTATTTCAAAATGGAACCGGAATAATCTCAGGAAAACCGAGATATATTATTTGGGTTTAGGAGATAGTTGACAGGTAAGAAGTTCACCTTAACGTTTCGAATAAAAAACAAATTAAAAAATAATTACAATACGTCGAAAAATAAAACACCCACATAATTTTAAAAGGTCATAAGGAGATATAAGATATGTGAAATTCGATCATTATCACCTGACCGATTTGTGAATTTTTTTTTGTCAACAGATGTCGCCAGTTTCCATTCTCGAAGGATATTAAGTGGCGGGCGAAACAAGCCTTCCACAGACTGTCACCCCTGCGGAAGAGTCAGCTGAATTTTGGAGGAGGGGATCGATGGCCGGACCCGGACTACATGATAAATATTTTCAAGAGATGGGACTCGAGACTCGAACCCGGGACCTCCAGAGTGGAAAGCCGAAGCGTTTCCATACGGCCAATCCGGTCGACTCCAGTGGGTAATTCTTTTTTTTGTCAACAGATGACGCCAGTTTCCACTCAATTAGAGTACTAACGGCCGTATTCACCAAAAAGGATCGAGATCAACTACGATCCTGGATCAGTCTATAGTTTCGTATTCACCAGGATTGGATACAAAATGATCCCGATCTTGATCCAACAGTTTGTTCGGATTGAAGTATGGATCGAGATCGACTCATGCGCAGTTTTTTCCATTTATTTATAAAAGTACTCCCTTTTCAAATATAGTAGATATTTGTCGATTTTTGCCATAGTAAGAATACACAAAATTTAATACCTATAATCTGATAAGTTTCTGAAAGTACTAAAGTTTCAGCATGACATCATTAGCACGTGATATTTTAAACCAATAATATGACGGTTTATTAACAGTAGGAGATCGTCTCTCGGATCGGCTAATTCGCATTCGGTGAATACCAACAGAATCTCGATCCAGCTTTCAACTCGATCTCAGATTCTGTGATCGAGGATTAGACTCGATCTAGTTTGGTGAATACGGCTGTAAGTGACGGGGCGAAACAAGCCCTTCCACAGGCTGCCCATCCCTGCGGAGGGCTCAGCCGGATTTGGAGGACGGGGATCGATGGGCCGGGCCTGGACCCCATGGTAAATATTTTCAAGGGGTGGGACTCGAGACTCGAACCGGGTCCTCCAGAGTGGAAAGCCGAAGCGTTTCCACGCGGCCAATCCGACCGACCCCAATGGGTAATTCGGCCAACTGTGTGTCAAGTTTTAAATAATGCAATTGCATACATAGTAATTTAAAATTTGGGGTTAACCTGTACAGTAAGTAGATAAGCTTTCTGGAAGATTAATAATTCCTGGACTCCATTTCTCAAATTTTTAGGGAATATGTAAAATTGGCTCGATTTACATATAAAAATCAACACACTTTTATCATTTGATCAATTTGTGCTAGATTCTGGAATGGCTCACCAGCAGGTAAAATGAAAAAAAATATTTAATCTGAATTATAATTTTTAATATGTCTTAAAGACATTACTTGATAAGAGAGAAACTGCATTTTAAATTATCATGCCAGATAGGAAAGTTTTGCATAGTGTTCAATGTTTAAAAATGAAAGCTTTCGGCTTTCCACCTGCCCGGCTTCATTTATTGAGTCCCGCTTCTTGAAAAATTATTCATGAGGCCGGATTGTAACCGCGATGCTCGTCTTCCACTCAGTACTAACTTGTAAGTGGCAGGACAAAGCAAGTCTTACCTATACTGGACGGACTGCTCAATATTAGAAAAACGCAAGGATCCTTAGAAAAATAAAGCCGGCGACACGGAGTAATTTCCTTCCTAGAACATGGTGGACGGGAACCTAATTTCGACGATATAGCAAATTCACTTTGTTTTGATGGCCAGACGTATCTCACTTATGTTAACAAGTGTGATGACCAAATCCAAATAAAGTATAATCATGTGGTATAATCGAATTTTATACCACATGATCCTCTTTTACGGCTTCATTTTTGCTGACGATTGGCCTTTAAATGCAGCTATCCATGATACTTAAGACTCCTTTCCATTTACGCGGTAGCGTTAGTAAAACAAGACTCTTCTCGTTTACGCGTTGTCGCTTTATCTACTTAAAAGATCTAAGAGGATTTTGTTTTTTTTCTTTTCTTTTACAAACTGGTCCCTCAAACTCTCACTTAACCTGACATTCATCCTCGATACAAAACCATCTAACTTTAAAAAAAAATCTGATAATTATTTTGATTATAAATAATTTTATTTGAAAAGCATATCTGTAACTCTTCCAGACATTTTGACTTCAATTTAAATCTTTATAACTTTTTAATCATACAAATATGAATATTTCTGTATTACGTATATTAATCATTCTTCTATAGAAAATCCACACATTCCTCCAGCCACCATTATTTGAAACTAGAACCTTTTGCCATTGGCTATTTCACACACGTGACTTACTTTTAACGCGACGCTGACGCGGAAAGACAAAATTGAACTAAATACAGCGACAGCAACGCGGCAATTATGACGACATTCGCGTTCGAACTTGCTATTGATTGCCGCGTGTGTAACGCATTACTTTCGCGTAAACTGAAAGGAGCCTTTAGTTTGCAAATGACAAATGTTTTTACATCCACATCTTTTTTTTAATTTATATTCTTATAGAGTTGGCCAACCCATGATGGCTGATGCGCTTTGATGGCTTCAGCGAAGACAAACAGCGAATGGATAGGGCCAAAATATGCCGAAAAATCTGAAATAAGAAAAATCTACGTAGAAAATGTTAGGTTAAATTGACATATCACATGAGATATACTTTATCTAGAGAGCCACTTTTAAAGTCCATCACAGGTAGGCTAACTGAAAGAGTGAAGGATAGGGTTCGAAGGACCGAATCCGGAACTCTTATTAAAAAAGTAGTGTTAGGACTCGAATTTGAACCCGGTATCAACGTGTTTAAGCCAGTTTTACGACGAGTCAACAACAAAGTTAGAGATGACTGAAAGTAATATCTTTCCAGTGTGTCCAGCCGACAACACATGGAAAGATATTACATTCGGCCAATTCTAACTTGGAAAATTTAGGATCTTTCCTGCCAACACAATTTTTTGCGTGTGCTTCAGAAATGGTTTCATTGATCTCATTTAATAGTTCAAATTAAAATATTAAAAATGTAAGATCCCATATATTTGAAAACAAAAAAATTCGGATTTATAATTCAGTATTGTTCAATTTTACTGAACTGCATTGTAATTTTGCACAAGTCTCAGAAAACAATTGAAAATAAAAAGAAATAATAAAACCTCAGATCAAGAACATTCTATCGTTGTTTGTGTGATAAAATTTAGTTTTTATCGATCATTAAGGAAAAAGACCAATATATCAGATACCTCAATAATTCGCTCGAGAAGTGTTGCAGTCTGTGTGCAAAATTGTAAAACCTTCCAGTCACATATATCGTCTCAGGGAGTTTTCCCGCCATGGACTGTACGCTTGTTAAACTAACGTTTTGTGAAGTTCTGAGTTTTTTTGGAGTGATATACAAAGTATTATAACATTTGAAACCATGAGAACTGTAGATTCTTCATCATGTTATATTAACAGAAAGCTCTTTGTTTGAATGAGATTAGAAGCTAACGTTTGGAAACAATGACAGCTGCCTAATACTGGATGCCAGAAGGTCCTGCAACCAATTCTTCCTTGGATGAAGAAGCTATTCGTGCCTATTGAAGATGACAGTGCAGATGAAGAATGCATATACTGCACTGTAGTTACGGTTCCGATAAATCAAGTGAGCAATGGATCCGATGTATTGTGTTGTTGAGTTAATGAATTATGACGGATATCGGATGAAGCTAATTATATGCAAATTTTGACATGCCAAATGCTATTTTTCACGGATAAACTTGATCTAATAAAAAAGTATCTGATGTTTAGTTCTTTCTCTTACTTAATATTGATATAAATCTACAAGTTCTCGTGTATTAATGCACGCGCTTATCGTTAGGACTGTCATTAAACAAACGAAGATTTTTGTATTTTAGACACGCAAAAAATGATTTATGTAAAAAATTTGCAAAATAAACAACGCTCAAAAATAGGAGATTAAATAGTTACTGAACGTTTTCAGCTATTGAATAGCCTAATATCGGTTATCAGAAAATCCTACAACCAATTCTTCCTTGGATGAAGAAGTTACTAGTGTCTATTGAAGATGGCAGTACAGATGAATTTCGGCCATTGAATAGCCGAAAACGTTCGCTATATAAATATTTAATCTACTTTTGTGCTTTAGTTTATTTTATTGTTATTAAATATAGGTTGAATCATTATATCAATATAAACAACATTGCCCTGCTCATGTTTTATTTTGGAAAAATTATTAAAATAATCAAAAAGTTATGTTTTTAGATATAATTTTTGTTACTCAACAATCACGAAATCTATTGCATTGTTTATTGAGTACAACTACTTTGCAATGATGTGGATGAACTAAGGAAATCAATAGCAACGTCGAGAAAACGCAGTCGTTGCTCTTTGTACGTTTTTATTGTTGAATAAAGTTATTAAAACATTAATCTACTAGCAGATCTTAATCTCTATTCTTTGGCTGAAGCAATGACTGCATTTTTAAGAACGTTTTTCAACTTTGTCTACAATTATTCCTATGACACTGAATAGGAGCACCGACTTTTGCCATGAGGGCAGAATCAGAACTGAAATTGGGTCTGTACACACCTGTAAAAATATTTAAATACCACCATGTTAGTGTGGGTATTATTATATTCCTTAAATAACCAGTATTTAAGGAATATAATAATACCCACACTAACAATATAAAATTTCGCATGCTTCCATTTTAGCAATTCCATTGTAAACAACAATTTACCAGTGCAGAATTTTAATAATTTTATACTGAAAAATTAAACTGTTTTATCACTTCTGTTGGTCCCTATAAATTTGATATAGCCTACCAAACTGTCATCATATATTTTGGTAATATAATAGTTTGGTAGATTGAAAAAAAATACATATTATATGTCATTAAAATTTCCAGAATATTTGTAATAACAAAAAATGACTAGTACAATTATTTATAAACCTCTGAACAATTAGTGCAGCAATTGGCATTGTATAATATTGCAACAGGTTGGTAATGATCTTTGTAATTTTACGTTTAATGCAATAGTGTTTAATAGTATATAAACAGTTCTCTTAATGAATTTTTTTTTTGTTTTATGTTCTTTAAAAAATTTAAAATAGGTCCTTTATTATTTCTGTTTAGAGCCCAGGATTAATCAAAAATATGTTTGAGAGAAAACAATCTAAAATGTACTCTGCATCATGTTAAAACATCTCCTTAATTACATTTTATTTGAAAACGAATATCCGAAGAAAAAATTAATTTTTTATAATTTCTAACTTCTTTATAAATTTCTAAGTTGAAATAATTCTCTTAATACAAATAAGCAAAAAAAAATCTATAATAAAAAATTTTATTTTCAAAATATTGGAAGTTAAATTCTTTAAAATATTAGTCAAGTACTAATTTTGGATTTTGATTAGTCATATAAAAAAAACCAATCATCCAATACTGTTTTGTCTTCTGTCAACTGCAAAGAATTGAAATTTAATATTTTAAATGACTGGTTTATTTTTAAACTAGTTCTAGATCAGCAAATGTTTGCTTACTTTTTTTTGGAGTTTGCATTCTTTTTCTTCAGTTTATTTTACAAAAATAATCCATTTTTTTTTCTATGGCTGGCTGACTAAAATAAAAACATTTATAAAATGATTAAAAATAAATAAATATTGCATTCAATAAACATTATATTTTATTAATTATATTTTAATTTCACATTCTCATATTTCAAAATATAAAATTTCATGCTCAAAAATTTACAATATTTGAATGAAACAGTTTTACTAGTATATCATTCCTTTGGCTTTTCGATATATCGAGAAATATTATTATTATTAATTCAAGTAACCTACAAACTACTTTAAAAAAACTCCACAAATACTTTGACCTTTCCATAGAAATGAAAAAACCGGTAACATATGGAAAAAGCAATTACTGTTCCTGTTGTACTCTCCATTACAGATATCATCCCATATAATCTCACTCCAGCTTAAAAACTCTAAAGCTGCATAAATATATCTATGCAGTTTCAGAAAGCAGTAATCATTTGTACCTACTATCTCAGCAGAAAATTCTTTAATAAATATTAACTACAATCCTGAACTTGAAGTTTCAAACTATTTATTCAGTTACAGTACTCTATCTTGGCTTCTGCTAGTTACCGAGACCAGATACCACAGGTTTTTCACTGAGCATTACAAGCTGTAATTTTGATATTATAAATATAAATTTTCTAAAAAAAATATTAATTAAAAAAAAAAAGTGTTTTTATTTATTTTGCAAAACATTATCTGTGAACATTTATATAAAATTGAATTTTTTTTTTTTTTTTTACACTACGAATTATTATATTGTTTATTATTAATTTTATTTATGCCATCCTGAAATTCATGTCATTTTTGAAAGTTCTTTTGGCAAACATCTCCTTTAATAGTTCCATTGTCACCAAATTTAATATAAATGATATAAATGAAGATGGATAATTATAAAAAAAAATGTCCATAAATTTGGAAATCAAAGATATACTTACATCTGCATATTTGATGTCTACCAATTTTGGATGCAATAATGATACCAACACAGTCCATTTCTATGCAATACATTTAATTATATCAAAATATTTAAATAATCATAAATTGTACTCTTGCAGATATGCAGAGGATTCAAAATTGTGCACATATCAAAAAATTTTCTTTTACATTTGTATTAAACTTGAAAGGCTCTTGTTTTGTAGATAATCACTCCATTGGTTCTAATATGCAATCAAATGATCATAGAATTATTCAATGATCGAACTAAACTAACTGATATGCTGTAATGTGCAAGAAAATACCTATATTCAAGATATTGGAATATATTTTCATGCAATATTTAAAGGTAAGCATCACCTGTCACTATCATCTCAAAGAAAGAGCTCATGATATGATCCTTCCAAATTCTGCACACTATCATAACATTTTCAGTACTCTTTCTTCTATAAAAACAGAAATAAACCAGTGAAGATTGTCTTCTGAGTATTACTGTGTGTTTAGTTGATTAACCTCACCAAAAAAAAACAATTGCATCATTACTGAAGACATGTCAATTGAAAATGCAAAATCTTTGTAACACATTTGGTAGCCCCATTCACCAAATTCTAGATTAATAATCAGAATCATCATCACTGTTTCTGAAGCATTTGTAGATTATACAAGTATCATTTCTGTATTTTTAAAAAACTATTGTTTAATGTTTTCGGGTAAACATGTTTCCATTGTCCATTTCTTTCAGACTTTTTGGGAGAAAATATAAACTATTACAGATAATAAGTAAAAATTGCTTAATTGCTATGATACCTGTACTTTTAAATAATGTAAAATGATTCAAAAACATAAGTGATAACTTATAACTTGCTCAGAATATAGTCTATTGAATTCAGTTAACACTATTGATGATTATCACTAGCCACTAAAATGACAGATACTGATGCTGTACTTTTCACTCAAGTAGTCATATATATTTGTCTAGCATGCAAATAAAGAAATTTTTAAAAAATATTTGCTATTTTTCCATGTTTCCAACACTTATGGGAAAACTTGCACCATGATTTTAATTCATAGCACAATTCTATTCTTTGTAATCTCAACAAGATTTGAAATTTCAGAAATCAAAAGATCAAACTATATATATTTTAGCCTCTTATAAACCTATTATTAAAGAATCTATAAAATTATATTATAATAAATATATTTTTAGACACAGTCCAGTAAACAGCACTACATGCAAGTAATAATCACAGTCTATTTGTAAAACGTTTTCGGACCTAAGTCTGGTCCCTCATCAGTACATACATACGACTGAAGAACTTAAAATAGGTTAAAATAATAGAACAGAATATTAGAACATATCTAAAACATCAGTTACATAGAGATTCATAAATTTAAAATTTAAGTTCTGAAATAGGATAATAACAAAAAAGAGTTAAATATATACAAATCTATAAATAAAACTAAAAATAGATAATATACAGAATAGGTTGTATAGTTTGTCAATTTTGCACTAATAACTGAGTTAACAAAAATAAAAGTAAAAATACAAATAAAATACTATATATACACAGAGTTTAAAAACAAAAATATAAATATCTAAACAATAATATGGTACAAAAAATAACATCTAGATAGTAAAATCAGATATCAAGCTATCTGAGAACGGAGGGAGAGCTGTGCGTCCTTCATGAAAAACGGTGATTCCCTTCCATGGAGGGGGGACTCCAGTAGTATCTATACACATAGGATAGAGAACTAGAGTGAGTCTCAACCCATATCCAGAGACATAAGACTAGTACAGGAACTGCATAGGACCTAGGGGGGCCAAATAGACAGCAACTTGTCTATAGGTTGTTGGTTGCACACCATCTCCACGAAGGAGGAAGTGAGAGTGGTTAATTACTATTAATCACTTCATGGGAGCGTTTCGTCTTTTTTAACTGTATAGCCTCTATAGTAGAGTCCTAGAGAATCTCGGAAAGCCTAAGGAGGTCCGCCCCATTCCAATCAATATCTACAATGTGCTCATAAGCAATATTTGCTAAAGCAGTGGTGGTTCTACCTACTAATATATCAGCTCTGTACTCTTTTATCCTCTTTTCTAAGTTTCTACATGTACTTCCGACATACCACTGTTGTCTAGCTTCATTTTCATTATACAGGGGAATTGTGTATACACCTGCCTTTTTCTCTTTGGGATACATTCTTTGTCATTTCTTATAGAGCTAAATATAGTAGGAGCCCTTCTAAGAGCCTTCAAATAAAGATTGTGGTTATTATTTGCATGTAGTGCTGTTTATTGGACTGTGTTTGTTCCAATTATATGTTGAAATAAAGTTAATTACCCATTTTTTTGCAAAAATTAATTTTTTATAGTATAAGTTATAAAACTTACTAATCTTATAAAAAATATATTATAGAAGTTAATAAAATTTGTATAATTCTATTAAAATAAGCACTATTTTTTTATTAATCATTGATTTTTTTTACGACAAGTCAATACATAAGCACTACTTAGCAGTACAGTTCAACAAAAACGTTTATTCCCCGCTAACGTTTTCAACAGCTCCAGCCGTCATCTT
>WUQG02043857.1:0-29386 GCA_011317285.2 Androctonus mauritanicus
TACAAGCGTGCGTATTAACTACATCTTGTTGTTCTTGTCGAATCCACCTTTCTGGCATAAATCTGTCGGGATTTTCAAAATATTTTTCATCTCTTCCGGTTGTGTAAAGGGACATAAGGATTAATTTCTGTAAACAGAGAAAGTTTAATTAATTTTAAGAAGATGGTGACAAAACTCGTCTAGTATTTTCAGATCTTATCTTACCCCTGCGGGAATCTCGTATCCTCCAAGAACTAAATCATGAGAGAGAACTCTTGTTAAAAACGGAGCAACGGGATATAATCTGAAAAGATTAGAATGTTTATATTTTCACTTATTAAAAATCCTGAGAAAGATATTTCATTAAGTTTAATATCTATTTTGTACCTGAGGGCCTCCTTTATGACTCCTTTAACGTAAGGAAGTTGAGGTAGATGTTTTTCATTAATTGTTTCTCCCGGTTTAACTATTTTCTGGATATCATTAAAAATACGTTCTTGGCAATGTGGATTTTTCGCTAGCAAGTATAGAGCCCATTGGGTGGCGTGCGACGTCTGAAAAACGCCAACGTTATCTAAGCTTGCAAACCTTTATATTTTGACAAGAAAAAGGCATTTTTTATCTGCTTACCGTATCTGCTGCAGCCAAAAACAAATCGATTATAATCCTGACAATTTCGTCTTCCTTGATATCCTCTTGCAGCAAGAGTTGGCTTAAAACTCCATCCACCGTTTCTCCCGATCCAGCTTTTGCTACAATTTCGGCCACATTCTCTTCCACGTAATCTTTGGCTGAAAAATATTTTCGCATATTTTTAAATTCTATCGGATTGAATTTAAGGAAGTTACTTGCAAACATTACTTACCCAAATACAATGCCTTATCGGCAGCCTGAACGAATCTCCTCCAGACTGGCAATTTTAGCATGTAAGCCAAACGAGGAGGGATCATGGTCATTTTTGCCGATTCTCTGAAAATCTGCTGCACACAATGAACAAATTCATGCATCCCGTCTTGCTGGTGATTATTATTGACGCAGCCGAGTCTTCGGCCGAAAATCATGGTTCCAAGAGCTGAAAAGAAGAAACGCAATTAGAGCCATGCTTGCCCCTGGAAATGACTATTCTTTGTTATCATAGGGAGCTCTGAGGAGAAGCCCATCGATGTTAATCCAATATTGAATTGGAAGAGAAAGGAAGCCGAATGGGCGAAATATTTCGGGATTTAATAAAATTATCTAATTGAACGTCAATTATCATGTTAGTTTACGCACTTTAGGGTGAAATTAAAATATAATTAAAGAAATGTTATCAGTGAACAACTCTTTCAGTTGTCGTTCGATTCATCAGCTTTCTTTCTCTTTCTGCTATTTCTTCAGGAATATGGAATTTTGACTTACATTCTACCGACCAGTTATATAATTCCTTTTCCAAATCTTGAATAACGTTCTTCTTGTCTCGTATCGAGCGCCATCTGTTGAGCACATCCGTAACTACGCTGTTAAAAACGTCGGCGTATTCGGCTACTGTTTTTTGGCGCAAGAACACCTTGTTCAGACTTCTTCTTCTCTGATTCCACAACGGGCCGTCCCTAAAAAGACAAAATTTTCAATATGCAATACATATACCATATTCGATTAATATATATCGATATCGCGTCGGGACGATTTGACCAAAGCAGAAACGTCCAAAGTTTGCGATAAAAGAAACATTCCGGAGTTAATCGCCAGATCTTTCACGTGATTCGCTCGAATGTCAAGGACAGAAATTGCTCGTCGCGGTTCTAGACAGTTTAGTGTTTGTTGCTGGGAAAGGGAAACGCGAAAGATTTCACGTCACTAAGATGTTTTTGGATAGGTGAGAAATTTACACGTCTGAAAAATGTGGCGCGGCCAAGATGGAGTTAGGAAAACGGGTGTACTTACATGAAGAAGAGACCTCGCTGTTTGCCTGTCTTCTTGTTGTAGAGGGTCCAGGGTTCGGGGACCATGTGCATGGGATACTTTCCTTCATTCTGGTAGACTCGTTGGATCAACTGACTGTCGGCTACGAAGACGGCTTCGACCGTGCCGAGCGTCTCTCTATAGATGGGGCCGAGTTGGCGATGCCTCTTGTCGCTGTACTCGTGGATTTTCGGAGCTCCACCGCTGGCCAACAGCTCCAAAGTGGTGCCAAAAACGGGCAGAGCAGGAGGAGTCGGTATCAGCTGGTACGGCTTGACCGAGACCGGTTGGCTTGTAGCCGGTTGGTGGAAGGGACAACCGGATTCGCCTTGGGTCGGTAGCAGGTGGTAGTACAGACAAGTAGCAAGGCGGCCGATCTGACGGCGCAGATCTGTCTGACGGGCGACCGCAAAACGCCCGCATACAGCAACCGCAGCCATCACTCGTTGTCGACCCCACTCTATGACGTTGCACAAGAAGTGGCGTTGTCGCTTCTTATATACGGGACGTCGTGGCTTGAGGGTATGCCTCTCCGTTCCAAGAGGGAGGCAACCGCTGTTACTTCCTTCAGCCAAACGACAGGCCAGTTTCCAATAACATGTAACGGATGAACATTTCTCATGTTTTATTGTTATAATTATTACCACGCACGTGATTGGCAATCGGTATCAGCACGTCATTGCATACGTCACCGTGGAGTCCGGGGTCGGGCAACGTGTTATCATTTTTTGGAAGATAGGAATTACTACAGAATAATTACGAAACCGCTCGATCCGGGTTTGAATTACTATAACAATCGATCGAATATCCAACCATACCAGCTCACTGGACATCGTTTTTTTTCTGTAAACCGTATTACGTGCGAGTAAATTACTCGAGATTTCTATAATTCGAGATCGCATTTATCTCGGTATCTAACCGCGACGTGTTCTGCAGACTTAAAACTGTTAAACGAGAGAGTTTCCTGAAGTTTTCAAAGGGCAGAAACAGAAAGTGGATTCAGTTTGGTTATCTAAAAGCCTTCCGGCATCAGATTAATAAATTTGTTTAATTATGGCGGAAGGATGGAGTAGATTGATGGAAGTTGAGATGTCTCCACCCGTGTTTATTTATATCGGTGTTTGCAGGACGATAACCCGATAAAATTTATGGCGATGTTTCGACGTGACAGGTGTATGTATTGACGTCACCGCGTTTCGCACGGACGGTAAATCACAAAAACTTTTGCGCTTTGTGGGCAGGATAAACGTAAAATATGGCAGCAACGACTCGAAAACTGTTCGGCATGCTCTCTCGTCCATCCACGTTTCTGACGATACTTTGCATAATTATTTTTTTATAATTATCGCTATGTTTTTTAGCCAATCGCACTCTGTATTAGTAATGTAACGATTTGCGGTATTTAACCGCGAAACTCTTTCAGGAAGACGGATTGGAGGTATTTTTCTCCACCAGAAGTTTGTATACAAACAAAGCATGCTGGCGATCGGAGTCGGGCAACCTACAGCCAGTCTTATCTTCCATCTGCAGGTGAAACCTGTCAACTCATCTTCAGCTTTATGGCTCAGCGGGGTAATTCAGTAGTGCGACCCCGCGACCTTGACCGTGACACCAAAACCGGTACCTGACCTACTCCGAGGCCCTTCTTGATGTAATGGTTACATAATGGAGTCCTCGACGCGCCATCCGTTCATCGCGTGCACTTTCAAAGTTCGGAAATGTACACGATTATTGACTCCGAGGCATCTCTCTAACCACAAAAAAAAAAAAAAATTCCCATGATCATAGTTTCCGTTCTCTTTTGTTTACTTTCTCGCTCCTTGTTTTTATTTTCCTGCAGTTCCCGCTAATTCCCTGCGCTCCAGAAGCGAATTGTAGAACAAATAAATAGAGAAATATCAATAAAAACACAAAAAAATAGTTCTTCCCAGCCTAATTTTCGATTTTTGTTTTTCGCGTAAAATGAATAAATCCGGAAACATGCGAAAGAACGATTTTTGACGATTTACGAAATTCTCTAACCTCGACCTGGATTTTTACGTGAATCTTTCAGAGATTTAATAATTTTTGCGAGAAGGGCGAGACGATGCTTTCATTTTTAATTCCAACCTTGTCCTAACTTCGAAATGTTTACGAAATTTCGAAGACCAAAGATTACCTTGGCTTCCAGTATTTCTCTCTTTTTTATTTTTTATTATTTTTTAATTTTATAATGTAAAAATTCGGCGAACAAAACAGAATAAATGATTCAAGGAGATGGCTTTTTGAAGGTCAAAATCATATACAATAACCAAGACGGTACACCCATCAGATGTCTTCCCGGCCTAAAGTACCTTAAAACGACTGAATCGAAGGACAGGCGACAGAACACCCCTGTTTGACCTCAATTGTTAACAATTGGTGCTATCTTCACCCAAAAGGACATCACTCTGTTACTCTGTCGTACGAATATTTTGATCTTGGATTTTTTTTTTGTCAGTTATTCGATCTCTAGCGTATTTCGATCGGATGACAACGAGAAAGGAATATAATTTGTTTACACTTAAGAAAAGGCGAGTGTCGATTGCTCAATATTTTGTTTTTCCATACCATATAAAGGCGTCTGGAATAAAATGATGTTTTCTGCATCACCATCATCAGAAAACGATTCACGAATCAACCGACAATCCATAAATCGAGACGATATTCTATATTGGGTAATATGCTATTCCTAGAGAGGAAGAACAATGTATCAAACCTATTCAAAATTCTTTTGAGTTATAAGCATACAGTATTTATATTTTAATCAAAGCGAGTATTTCTTCTTTTTTCGATTTAATGGCTTCTATATATAGCACAGGTCGGCATTTGGAAGGCACGTGGTATTCAAGGTGACATTTTCCAGATCCGAAACCGGTTGGTGTCGAGATATAAATATACTCGATATGAGGTATCGAACCTTCAGACAATGAAAACTCGTCCTCGGAAAAAAGTGATGGATCGGGATGTATCAAGCGGATGTCGAAATTCGTGATGTGAGATTCGAATTAACCCAACTATCAGACTTCATACCGGTTTTTCTGAGTCACCAGCAACATGAATCTTGGTTAAGTTGATGGTAATTAGCATTGATCAGGTTTAGTTTAATTTGGAATTATCTGGGATGTCTTCACATGTTAATTTAATCTGTTCGATCTTGATTGCCATTCAAACATACGCGAATTTCTTTAATGGATTTTAAAGTTTACTAGTAGAATCCCACTAAACTAATTTCTCCATGATTATGTTTTCTGCTGTTTCCTTGCACTGATAATAAATGCTACTTTAAAAAGAAATTATTGATAGTTCTGAGAATCCAATTAACCACCATGTTTTTGTAATCTAAATAATATTGTACCGATTCTAGTACAGCATGCGAACCTAATTAAAATTAATTTTGTCATTCCAACAGCAAGCAAAATCGCGATAAAAAATTTTAGACTCGCTACTAATGGACTCATCGCAACGGTAGCTCTAAAGACTACGATTATTTTTGTTTATCACCATGGGCATTATTAAATTTTGAAGGAATGTATATTAAGATTTAAAGGGGAAAATATCTGCACTTTTTGGCTATGCATAATAGAAAAAAATAAAAATATTTGCACAACTAGCGTGACAATTGATTTTTTAATAAAAATCGCATCTGTTTATTTATTCATTTATGAAGTAAAGATAAATTTTAAAGTTAAACATACTTAACGATAAAAGCGCTACTAGACTGTCAAACTTTATTGTTTATTTGGATGAATTTTAGTAGACATTTATGCAAAAAAAAAAGTTCATCTGAAAAGCTCAGTCAAAATTAATATATAAAAATTATCAATCGCGGTTAATGTCTAAATTTTTGTTTTTTACTTTTTACGATAGAGAAAAATAGGAGGCACTGACAAGTTTGGCGGCAGGGGGGATAAATTCGTATGCCCTTTAGCCCTTTAGTAACGACAGAGAACTTATTCGAGATTTTGTGAGTATTAAATATATAAAAAATATTTTTACTTATTTATATATCCAAGATTTAAATTGTGAATATAAGGACGTTTCAACAAACGAGTTACATCAGCATATCTCCTTAGATATGATAAAAATTCAACTATTGCATCTCATCTTTGATCTATCATCATCTGATACAATTAAGATACAAAATTAATTTCGATCATACTCAAAAATAAAATCGATATTCCTTTAATAATAATTAATGTAAATATTTTTCTTCTCGATAATTTAACTCCCGAAAATCTGAAAGGCAAAGCATAGTTTCCTTTTTTTTCAATTTAGAACGATGGTAATCGTAGACGAAATAGCAGATGACGCACTATAAAGGAATGTCATCAGGAAAAATAATTTTTTGACAAGAAATTCGAATGATTTTGAGAAATGACATCCGGAACGAAAACTTTTAACTTTTAACTGAAAACCGGATCTACTACAAGATTACGTTCCGGGTGACGAAGACACACGAAAATCTAGAATTTTCTATAAAAATTTTCGAAATGTCGAAAGAGAAGAAAAGAAAAAAAGTTTATTAAATGTATATAATATTTGTTATATACACAAGAATTTTTTTTTTATAATTCGACACTGGAATTTAAGTTAAATATTTTTCGAATTTAATATCAACAATAATTATTTTGTCAAAATAAGCAGATTCGAATTTTATAAACAAATATTTCAAAAAATTATTTCGTTTGTTTAGCCGATTTTAAAATGAAACAATTCCAGATATTTACACGTTAAGTTCAACAAATTATTTTTCAAAAATAAATAATTTCGAATTCTTACATTTTTACAGTAAGAAAACAGTTTTTGTTTTCCGTTCGGTTCGGGCATACCGAAACATTAACGAGCGGAATTCTTCCACTTGTCATAGATATGTCAAATATAAACTTGGCACTGTCTTGATTTTAATGCCTGAAACGGAAATGATTTTTATTAATTTGATAAAAGTAATTTTTCATGATAGCAATAAGAATATATGTATATATTTTTTTCTTGTCATCGCATGTTTTTGTTTGCTATCGAGAGATAACGAAAAACACTAAAATCGAAAAACATTATTCGGAAATGAAATTTGACCAAACGTATTTTTGTTTTACTTTTCTCTGGGGAGAATCGATCATGTAGAATTCCCATCACAAAATTAGCATTCGGACATGACTTAAAAAAAAAAGTTCTTCCTGAAGTATATCTGAGTAATTATTGCAGAACGACAGCATGCCGAAAAAGGATTCCTATGTTTCTGCAAAAAAGATTTCTATCTTTCTCCAAAAAAAAAATGATTCCTATGTTTCTGCAAAAAATTCCTATATTTCTGCAGAAACATAGGAATCTTTTTTGGAGCAACATAGGAATCTTTTTTTGGAGAAACATAGGAATCTTTTTTGCAGAAATATGGGAATCTTTTTTGCAGAAATATGGGAATCTTTTTTGCAGAAATATGGGAATCTTTTTTTGGAGAAACATAGGAATCTTTTTTTGCAGAAATATGGGAATCTTTTTTGGAGAAACATGGGAATCTTTTTTTGCAGAAATATGGGAATCTTTTTTGGAGAAACATAGGAATCTATTTTTTCAGAAATATGGGAATCTTTTTTGGAGAAACATAGGAATCTTTTTTTGCAGAAATATGGGAATCTTTTTTTGGAGAAACATAGGAATCTTTTTTTGCATAAATATGGGAATCTCTTTTTGGAGAAACATAGGAATCTTTTTTTGCAGAAATATGGGAATCTTTTTTTGGAGAAACATAGGAAACTTTTTTTCAGAAACATAGGAATTTTTTGCAGAAAAACCCACATCAGGAGGTGGTTTTTTAATAAAAAAAAAATCACACCAGTTTATTAGGAAATAGCATAAAAATATATTTCCGCAAAAAATTCCTATGGTTTCTGCAAAAAAATTCTATTTGCATTTTTATAAAAAAAAATACACTCGCCAAGAACAACAAATATAAAAAAAAATGCAGTTCTTGTTAAGGTATGCGCTATTTAATGCCATAAATTGTAATTATTTGCACGAAAGCAACAGCAGCTGAATATTTTTCCAACTTTCGATTCAATTAAAAAAAAGTAATAGTCTAGTAAAACCGGATAAATCTGTGCATAAAAATTTGTGACGTCAATATATAACAAGTAAAAATTATATATACAGTTTGTTTTTAAGTATATATCAGAAAAAAACTGATTTTTTTTTAAATTTAAAAATTTTAATATCCTTTCTTAAATAGATTATAGAATAGTGTGGTAACGATCTCTACACGAGTTAAAAGAAAGTGAATGCAAAAAAAAATTCGATGTTGCTAAAATATTCTCGTTTCAATGCGATTAATCGTTTTTCGCGTGAAAATTAACACAAACTAAAGAAAAAAACACAAAATTCACCATCACGCGATTATCGTAGGTAGTACTCTCACTAACTTAGTAACTCCTTTTTCACGTGATAGTTTTATTGAATACGATTACTCGTTCTCATACGAAACTCGATTTTAGTCACACGTGTTGCACTTAATGTAACACGTCTGACTAAAGCGATTAATACGTAACCGAAAAATTAATTATGACACACAAAGTCGCACTCTATCGATACAGAAAAACGTAAAAAAAACCACACCAGTTTATTAGGAAATACCATAAAAGTACTGCGAATGTATAACTGTCATCTTGTAATATGTCATTCGGCCTTTATGAATTATTCTATTGTGTATTAAACTCCAATCAGTCCAAGAACTCGAGTCTCTTTTTGGTATCAGTTAATGGCCATTTACTCTAATGTAAGCACTATCTCTCTCTCTCTCTCTATGCAATCATTTTTAAACTTAGTAAGGAATTTGAAATTATTATTGCCATTTTTCGGTTTTCTCGTATCACTTATGCAGTTATTCGTTTCTCTGGTGAAGCTAGCATTGTTTCTGAAGTCTTTATAATATTTTTTTTTTTCGTGCATTCCTTTCTTGCCTTAAACTAGTGCCATGCCAACTAAACTAATCGAACCTTCGATAATATACATAAACTAAAGAACATAAATATTTTTGGTGTTAAATATAACACATGTTTTATTGAAGTGTTTCTAATTTTGAAGAAGTGTAAATGTTGCTTTTACATTATGGAATATTTTGCATTGGAACATATTGCGAAATGTTTAACTGAGAAGTAAAATTTTATGTTGATAGGAGTTCCTCGAGTTAAAAATATGAATATTTAATGCGGAATATCCGTTTTTATTTTCTATCGAAACATAATTATTGCGTACAAAATAAAGCGTAGATCTCGATATAATTGCGATCTAACAATCAATTAATACTCATGAGTGCCTTCAAAAAGGTATCTTCAGTAAACTTTCGCTAATTTTAACATATCTGACATATAATCGTAATATTTATCAAGAGATTAACTGAATTTTATTCTAATTTACGGTAAGATGAGCGAACGAACTTTCGATCCTTCATCAGATGATGGAAGTTTAATGCATAATATTCGTGGAATCATTGTTCTTCTAATGTTTTATATTATTAGGAACGAAGATTATTGTTTAACACGCGTAATGTACCAAGACCGATATGGTAGCCAATCTCTTAGTATGCGAAAAAAAAAAATAATTTATAAGAGATTCAACGTTACGCTTGGCTGCGATGATTCTCGCGCCGCGTAACACGCTTCGCACGAACGATTTTCAGTACCCAAATTAATAGGATTTAAACCCATAAATCATTTTGGAATGTGTCTGACATGATAAAAATGATCAATAAAATCAATTTTAATCAGAATGAGTTCCGTTATGAGTTATTAAAAGATTCGATCTCTTCGCTACGTCGCGTTCGACGCGACGTCTCGTTAATGTAGCACGCGTCATTAAACTGCAGCATGAATTAATTATTTTCCTGTACGTAATTTTATCAATCGTGCAGTAAATACTTCTCGATAAATTTTAATATAATACGATAAAAACAATTCCAAAATAATGAAAATAAAGATGTAAGCTGATAGATCTATTTACAAAAGTAATAATTTATTTTGGCAGAATCATACAGCATTAGCAAAAATTAATCAGAAAAACACAAAGAAATAACAATTCTATCTCGTCAACAGGAATTTTTAAAAAACAACATAAATCTGTAACCGATAATATCCGAAACAACTGAAACTTCATTTGAATGGACACAAACATGTTTCCGACATTATAAATAAAAATTTCGGATAATTGTAATTAAACTCACCCTGTTTAACAGGAATATTTTAATTATAATTATCCAACATGTCTAGAGAATCGTGGAAAAATGTTCTAAAACTCGAGAATTACGTAAAGAAAGGCACGAGTAAGAAAATTGCTTAAAAAAATTACTCTTATATTTTCATTTTAAAAAAAATGTTACTACGAATAATTTCCTTTTACAAGAAGGCTACTAATGAGGTTTAATTTAGTCATTTAATTACTAGAGCAATTTTAATCTATATGTTAAAAATGGTTACAGATTTGTGATAGAGTTGTTGATAAACTTGACTGCAGTTTAATAAAGAAAACATTCCGCAAGAAGTCTTTCGATTATTTAGATTATCGATTTTGTGCCTTTTATCAGAAACGATCTTATAGATTTCAAATGTCAGAAATTTAGTTATGCAGTTCTTTAAGGATTCTATGTGCATGTAAGTGGTAGATGATCAATGTAAGAAAACGATCACGAAAGCATGATTATATAGTTAACAAACTGTTATTAATAATTGAAACCATACAGAGAACTGTTTCATTGATCAATACATTAAATGTCTATATTTCCCATAATTTGAAAACTTTGTGTTTTAGTAAAGAACTGCATAAAAATAACTTATTTTATGCAGTTATTTACTAAACACAAAGTTTTCAGTTTAGAAAAAAAGCATTCTTTAATTAAAAATACAGTATAATCTTCAAGTAGTTCATATTTCAATTATTATTGAAAATTCATCTGAAAACTTTATCTTAAGAGCATTAAACAGTAATATCTGAATAATATAGTAATATCTGTTAATCGATTAGCCTTAAATTTTAGTATCATTTGTTAATCGATTAGCTATAAATTTTAGTATCATTTGTTGATCGATTAGCCATAAATTTTAGTATCATCTGTTAATCGATTAGCCATAAATTTTGTCATCATCTGTTAATCGATTAGGCATAAATTTTAGTAATATCTGCTAATCGATTACTGTATTGAAGCTGTATAGCTAGGCATGTATTGTTAGCTATATATTGAAGCAAATAATAAACAAATTTTAAGAAATACCTTTAAATAATTTATAAAAATCACTTAAATAATCAACAATTGGATCATTTGACAAATATTATCATATTATCTTCAGACTTTTTTGACCTGAAACTCTTAAATGGCTAAAGATATTACTTGATATATAAAAATGAATATTATAGAAAAATATTGTGTGTGTGTGTATGTATGTATGTATATATATATAAAATCAATGATGTATAAGAGACGAATCATGAAGTCTGAATCACCTCTATAAATAACATACATATGAAATAAACTATATATATGTTTATATAAATATACCGTAACTTATATATATATATATCAATGGTATGCACAAGGAGGATCATGGGATTTAGATTCCCTCTTCTAAAAATAACAAACAATATATTGGTTTATGTTAAATTTGTGTATAAACATATATACTGCAGTGAGGATCACAAGGTTTAGGCCCTTCTATAAATAAGATATATATGTATATCTTATTTATAGAAGGGATTCAAAACCTCGTTATCCTCACTGCAGTATATATGTTTATATATAAATATATTATAAATTATATAGTGTGTGTGTATATATATATATGCATATATCAGTAATATACATAGGGAGGATCAGAAGGTTTGTATCCCCTTTATAATTATGATACACGTTTTCTTAATTAGAATAATAATTGTCAAGATATTCAATAGGATGACTGTAAAAAATGAATAACAACATGAACATCTAACAATAAATTAAATATTAAATGTGTAATTTATCAGATTGCTCATGTTGTTATTCATTCCTTACACAATTATTAACGCTAAAGAATCGTTTATCTTTTTTAAATCATTAACAAATAATTTATTAACTACGGTTATGTAATAACTCTTAATTATAAATACATATTAACATTAAGAACATATTTAAATATGTTCTTAATGTTAATATCTATTAATAAGATGAATATTATTAAAAATAGATTTGTAAATTATCTATATGTAAAATTGAAGTAACAGTTCATATCATCCAGTCCAAAATTCGTATAGACTACATGATTGATATATAACGTAGGCAATATCTGTTTTTTATGGTTTGTTAAGTTTGAATAACAAAAAATATACATCATTAATGTTTTTGTCTTGTTTACTTTTAATAAGGGCATTCATCTCCAATCAACGTTATAAAAACATTTTAGCAAATAAATGAAGAAAAATTGCTAATTTTTTTTTTTTGGTTTTTTTTAAATTGCTCATCTACTATTGACATTCGTAAATAAACATTTTACAAAATCGATTAGTAATTTCGATTTAGGAAAAATATTTATGGCATGTTTCACTTAACGTCGACTCGCGTAGCACTTATTCATTATGATACTATCTGTCAAGAATATTTTTAGAAAAATATATTTGATCTCGCCAATCACCTCTCGAAGACTTCATCAATTAAAAAAATAATAATAATACATCTTCAAAGGATGAGTCACAATCTTCCCATCAGTAACACCAATATTTTCTCTCAAAATTGCCAAATTCGCCTTATTAGGATATACAGTCTGTTACTCTAACCATCATGCACGATGGTTGAACTAACACACTGTACTTATTTAACTTTTCTTTCATCATTATTCATTTGGCAATATAAAATGTATTTACTAAATCATGTTTATTATCTATACTATTGTTTAAGTAACCTGATAAACTCATAATACAGTATGTTGATCGTAAGTAATAAATCATTATGTCGGGATTTCATTCGAACTACATTATAATGACCCCGTCTAGCGCTGATTCAGTTAATATCCTGTTTCCGGGAATATATCCATATTATTAAATGGAGTACGAGCTTCACTTCAATATCAGTTGAAGTTAATCAATTCAATAAAATATGATTAATATTCACTTAATCATATTCACTGATATTGAAGTTGAAGTTAATCACTTCAATAGAATATGATTAATATTCCTAAAATATTTTCAAAAATATAGGAAAAATATTTTTAGAAATATTATTCATATTTTATGTGCCTGTGATTCTTACAACATAAAATTTAGCAAGAAATATTTTATTGTTTTATTTTGATGGACATTGTTACATTTTGATGGACTTTGTTACATTATTCAATTGTTGAACAACTCCACCTCTTAAAGTTCTCACTGTTGACATTAATTTATGTGGCTAATTTATTAATTTTCTCTGATGCATTCCCGTAAGTTTTATAACAACCTTTACGAAACTAGTAGAAAAACGAAATAATATTCCGCAAATTTTTTGACTTTAATATTAATTTCTTGCGATATAATTCGTGTGTAATATTATATAGGCAAAGTTGACGAAAGAAAAGTATTGAAAAATAAAAGAAAAATTCACAACATCATAGATTATTCAAGTTTCGTAATTATTTAGGTCTATAACTGATAAAGAAGGGGGAGAAATGGAGTGGCTTGTATAACTTTGCTAAATTCAAGAATTGATAAATATAAATATGAAAAATTATCAACTGAAATCACGAAATTCGTGTTAACAAAGAAAAAAAAATGTCATTATTTTGGCTGTTTAAAAGCAACTGATATTGAAGTTAATCACTTCAATATCAGTTTCTTTTAAACAGCCAAAATAATGATATTGCAATGTAACAATGCAAAAAAGGATACTTCGAAGTGCTCATTTTATCAATGAGCACTTCGAGTTATTCTTTTTGCATTCAATAATCTGTGAAAAGAATTGTCAAATGTTACACATATTTGGCTTATGATAGCATTTCATAGAATTTATCATAGGTTATCAAGTATTTGATCTTTATTAATTATTCAAGAAATCGCTGTAGTGCAGTAAAATGGCGTTAATCTCAACTAATGTCATCCGGATTATCGCTATTTCGGATGATCAAAATGGTGCTGATTTGAGTAATCAAGAGTATTTTGAACCCAACATTAAGAATATTTATAACGAAATGAATGTTTCTGTGTATTATTTAGTTATTTTTAACTGTTTTAAAACATTGTTTTAATCATAAACAGAAAGTTATTTATTTTATGAAAAGAAAGCGGAGTATCGTACTTTATGTTGAATTTTAAAATACGTGTAGTAAGGCTAAATGATCCGCAGTTTACACTAATATACATATTTTTTTTTCTCTCCAAATAAACAGAAAATCCAGATTTTTATCGTAACTTATTTTCAAGGACGTGTTTTGCATTTTTTGATTGTTAATCTAACAATTGCAAAATTTCATATTAGTTTATGCGATCTCATTCTACAGTTTTCTTGAAACTTTGCTTCTCTTTCTGTAACTGCAAGAATTATATGTATTTCGCAGACGTTTACTCACCAAAAATTACGCCAGAAATATCGATAATCGATCGAAATCATATTACGCATTCATTAACCCACATTATCGTTTCACTGAATGCCAGACCGATTTTTTTTTTCTAGATTATCCTTTAACAGTTTATTTATATTGATCAGATAAATATAACTGTACTTATTTATTTGAACAAACTTCTTCCTGTAGCGTAATTACTGATTGATAACAGAAATTAAGAAACACTCTATTTAATCGATTAATTGCGGTTTGGAATTCCCAACTCGTTATCGAATTTTACTATGCCTCCTCCTTTTCTTTCCTGTTATTTTATAGGGAAACAATTGTGTTTAATCGATTAATATCGATTAATTAATAAAATGATTTACTTTTTTGTATTTTTATTTTTTTTATCCTCTCGTAGTAAATAAAAAAATTAAAATATAAAAAGTAAGTAAATTTTAATAAGTAAATAAAATATAAAAAAGTAAGCAGGTCCGATCCGATATTTGCAACAAATAACAGATTTTGTTACAAATATCGGATCGGACCTGCTTGCTTTTTATACTTACTCATTTTTTTAGATTTACTTACTTTTTATATTTACTTACTTTTTTGCAACAAAACAGATTTTGTTACAAATATCGGATCGGACCTGCTTGCTTTTTATACTTACTCATTTTTTTAGATTTACTTACTTCTTATATTCTACTTACTTTTTATATTTACTTACTTTTTGCAACAAATAACAGATTTTGTTGCAAATATCGGATCGGACCTGCTTACTTTTTATATTTACTTACATTTTATATTCTACTTACTTTTTATATTTACTTACTTTTTTATATTTTACTTAATTTTTTTGCCACAAATAACAGATTTTGTTGCAAATATCGGATCGGATCTGAAAAATTCTCCAAGAAAAAAACTTTATGGGAATTAAAAAACGATGAATTTACTCTTTTGCAGTCATTGTTTAATTAATGAATTTTCAAATGCACTCGGAATCTAATTTATAAACTTCATTAAAAAAATGAAAAGTACTTATCATTTAGCCATATGAAAAGTGTTTCGCATCGTCTCGTTCGTGTGTCAGCTCGCAATTAACAGGAATAATTTCGGTAAAAGTTATTAAAATATCTATTAAATTTAAGCCATTTTTATTTGAATTAGTTTGTTTTAAATGGTCCATAATATTTAAATGAGTTTTGCCATATTAAAAAAGGCTCTATCAGATGAAACGTTCTAGCATCGTTAAGTGTTATATATTTTTATATAGTGGCGCGAATGATGAAATATGATAAAACTGTTTCGGTTGTATACGTAATATAATTTTAACCGAATCTAACTATGCAGAACTGCCTAAACCTCTAGATTTAAGGTAGAGGTCTCCAACGTGGACTAGCTTTTAAAGTGATGTAATGCCAATAAATGTCTCCATCTATCGGTCAGAAATCAAGACGATGACGAAAGTAAGAATCGATGACATAACTACAGCTCTTTTGTATGCATAACTAGTTGAGTCATTAGTTTCGATATTTTATAAGTTCGTTGTTTGAGAACTTTAAGAGATTTTTTTTACTTCGAAACATAACTTATTGGTTACTAAATCGCTTCCATCATTAAAGAATGAGTGTTCTCGATTATTTTTAATAATCGAAAACACGCATTCTTATTACAACGAAGCAAAAGTTATTTTTGCTTCGTTGTAATAAGTTTTACTACAACGAAGCAAAAAATTCTCCTGTAAATATGAAGTGATTCTAGTTTACGATTTTTCTTAACCACAAACAGTGCGAGTTTTTTTTTTTTTATATAATCAATAAATGAATGCCGCCACATTTTCATGCACATCATCAGATAGCAAATCAATACCTACAATCTGATGATATGCATGAAAATGCACATCATCAGACTGTAAGTATGCATTCATTCTCTGCAGAATTTAAATTAAAACATTGCTAATGAACTGTTTAATAATATTTTTAACAAATTAAGATTTCTACTGCATCAGATATAAGATTTATATCATTGGATGAAGAGTAACTATGGGCACTATCTTATGTAAGTTATACTGATTATTCGGTAATAGCGTTTAAATCTATAACTTATGTATGATAAAAGATAACGTTCAAAGCTTTTTCTTTGAAAAATTTGTTAATTTTTATCCTGGTTTCTTTAATAAAATCATCACATTAATCGTTTGCCTTTAGTTTCTTACTCGTGTATCTCCATTTTTTGAAACAGAATTTATGATTGATCGAAACATAAATTGCGGTTAATATTGATCAATCGCGAATTAGAATTTTATGAGTAATCAAAATTCAGTACGTTAGAGTGATAAAATATTATTCAACATGCACATCATATAAAGAGATACTAAACAAGATCTGATGGCATTGCTTAATCCCAACACTTGATGGCATTACTTATTTCATTTTTTTTCTATTTTTTTTTTATATAAATGTATATAAATAGACACTATATATCAGTATAACCCAGTTTTAAAGAAAATATTTTTTTCACCTTATCAGTTTCCATATGCCCGAGGAGGAGAAAATAATATTTTTTAATTACTTTAATTGACCTTCTGCTGAAGGCTATATACAATAGTCTATTTTTATATTAAAAAATAGCTGGAAAACTATGAGAAGTAAATAATGTCATCAGATGTTGAGATCAAGATCTAGATTTAAGACGCCACGATTTCAATATTGAATTTTTGATAATTATTTTGTTCACTGAATTATAAAATTAATTCAGTGGATTGTGATGACATAAACGAGCTATTGTGATACAGTAAAATTACTCGGAATTTTAGTGTTCCAATAAAATGGCAGTAAAATTTAAGTTTAGATCAGTAGCGTGACTAGATCGATGATCCTTAAATTCTATAAAGTGATTTTTCATATTTTTTTGCCTACAAATTCAAACTTTATAGATTTATAAATCATAACAGCATCATTCACCTAACTTCTTGAGATGTATATGGGAGTTTTCACCAGGATATGGGCTCGATGTGATGATGTTATAATAATTTCCCCCCCAGTTGCGGACCTACAGCTATTGAGGCCCGAGGCGGAAGTCTCCCTGGGGTTCTCCTAATTAGAATGATCACCATACAAAATGCCCACACAAATATATATGATTAACATTTATTTAATCCAAATTAAATAGTAAAAATGAATTTGGAAACATAGACACGGCATATTTATACGTGATCAACTTAAATATTAGTATCTTAAATGTTAGTATATATAGGTATATGTAGGAATATATACCTACATATACCTATATATATTCCTACATATAGGTATATGTAGGTATATATTCCTACATATAGGTATATATACTTAAAACTTAAGATTCTTCGAAGCCCTCCTGATCAGAGGATCAGAGCCCTCCAGGATCAGGAGGGCTCTGATCAGGAGGAAGCCCTCCTGATCAGAGCCCTCCTGATCCTGGTCCACCCCCTTGGTACGCCACTGCTTCCCCTTCTTTTCTGCTGAGTATTGTTCATGCACTTATTATATTTAACAGCAACAACAATATCAGACTCATAACCTCTTGAAAAAAGGCAGAAGAGAGGGAGGGAAACTATTTTCTGCTGTATTAAATTACATAATTTCATCTATGTTTGTATTAGAGCCCTCATATTCTACTTACACTACTGTTTTCGATATTCGTCTTATCGATTTTAGAGACAATTTCATGATATTTATACTGATTGCCAAGCATTATTATTGTTAATTCTGTATTTAATTTTATTACATTAGTATCTGTTCATGTTTATTTTAGTAGGAAGCAATTTAAAAAAATAATCCTGAATTTTTATTCTGCTTTTAAGTGATCTAAAATTAATTTTTATCCTGCTGTAATTTAACCATTCTATACAGCATACTTTGAATAAGAATAATGGTAAATATTCATATTTCGACTTCTATATTCCTTTCTTATACTTTAGTATATAGAACAGCGTTTGTAACTGATTGTGCAGTTATAATCTAGCACAACTCATCCTTTTATAATACTTCACTTTTCAATGTTACATCACATAGTAAAGGACGAAGTTTATCGATATAGGTTTGCTGTTTTTGTAATTCTTATTTATTTAGCGTAACCTTGGATTGTTGACACAGAAAAATATTTTTATCCAGCATCGAAAAAGTGCAAGATAGTATAGTTAACTTAGAATTTAAAAGTTTAATCTATGCCTAGGAACTGAATATAAATTTTTTATTTCGTAATACAGATACTTGGCAATTATTCTGTTCGATTATATAAAATTAAATAAATTTTAAATCAATCGCTTTCTATCGTAAGATAAAAAATAAAAAAAAACGGATAAATTATAGAGATTTTTTTTCTTTCTATCTGATTGCTCGGTTCCGATCTCGAATATCCAGGAGCACACGAAGACCAGTTCGAAACGGAAACCCAGTTTTTGAGTCAATTTGTTGCTTAATCTCGCTCTTTTTCTAATATTTTACAAAAAACTCGTAGAGCAGGAACCATTAATTATCGAAATCGAGTTATTTCAAACACGAAAAATAAATTCGTTCATTCGAGATTTTAGTTTTGGAGTTTCGATGTCGAACTTGGTCTCAAAATTGCCGAGAAAAAAAAATTCGATAAATAGGAAAATAAACAAAATAGGATTTTTGCGTCTAAACGAAAAATCTTACTATAGTAAAGTTCCTAAGTTGTTATCGATGTCACGACTTTCTCTAGCTTTCTGATTCTTCTAATTATTTAACTGACCGCATTTTGTAGATAATATACAAAGAATAACCGAAACGAACAGTTTAACAGATGTTAATCCAGCCAACCTTGGCTGTTTGTTTATATTCATTTGGAACAGAGTTCACTCTCTGAAAATCGAGTTTATCACTACGACCTTCCTCTACCAGTTGCCAAACATTATGGTACCAATTAATAAAGGTCACTGTTAAACCATTTGACTTTTTATATAAGTTTTAGAACCTTTGCAAGATGCTTCGTTTCTCCATTCAAAGACATGGTCATCCATCGATTCTCGAAGTAACCATCGCTGGAAAAAAAACTACAAATCTATATTTAGAACTGACCGAGAGTGAGAGTTTTTAAGTTAACTCTTTTTTTTTTCGATCATTTATCCACACAACCTGTTCTTAACCTCGATAAAAACGAATTTTTCAGCTTCTTCGTGCTTCTTATAGATACTAACCAGTTTAGTATATTTATAGACAAAAATGGCTATAAATAAGTGTGAAACAACTTTATCGGTTTGAAAAAAAATTGTTTTTGATGCGACCAAGGTTAATTTATTTTATTCTAGTGTACTAACATTCAAATTCGCTATTTTTTTTTCTTTTTTTTAAACACGCTGATTAGCTGAATATTAATATAGTTATCCTCGAAAGTTTGGTAAGTTTATTTAACTCTTAATTAAGTATCGTAACCTTACATTGTTACAGTAGTAAGTGTTTAAATGGCGAATGTATATCATGAATTTTAGTAACGAGGTCATATAAACAAGTAAGATTTTAGGTAATTATGATAAAGTATATTCCTATATATAGAATCGTATATCGTAAACAGTAAGATAATCGAAGAATATTTAACTAGATGACCTTTTGTTCGAATGTCCGAAACATTCTACAAGGTTGAATTGGCACTTTGGAGCGAACTTTTTTGTTGAAACTTCGGATTAGTAAAGCGAACAATAGAATTCCTGTGTTTCCAGTTTAAAGAAGTGTGATTCGGAGGGTGAAAAAACACTCGAACTCCTCATTTAAATGTTTCATCTTACGGGTTCGTTCGAATCCGTGACCCACACTCACACGAACCGGAAAACAATATGGAGGTGACTGAACCGATCACGTGATTTCGTTGTTAGATAATTTCCTGTTTACAAACTGGATTGTTAATACGTCTCCCGGTACTCGACGATTTAATAGACGTAATAATAGCCCAATACTACTATTAGACTTTTAATGGGTATATAAAGAATTATGCTTTGCGGCCATGATTAATCATATGCGCTGGCTCGCACGTTTCTTCGGGCGTCAATAACACCTCGGGTCACATCTACATCGCTTCTTTTAGACGACAACATCGGTGACAACTGGACAACGAACTTAAATGACGTCATAGCAGGGGTCCGTTAACCTTGATTGTGAGTGCGTTAACCTTAGTCGCCCTCTCTACTCACCAGGAAGTGAAGTCGCGAAACACGTAATTTTTTTTATTTTTTTTTTTTACTATTATTCCGTTAAACAAGATCGATAAGAATAAAAGTTAGTATGCGCTCTTCGATTTCTTTTATTCTAGAAATTTTTCACACGATTTCGTCACTTTTCTTCTTTTATGTATCGTATAGGTTACTTGTCACGGATGTGGATAGATTAGTAGCCCGCATTTCAGACCCGGGCCCCCAACTGTCTAGTTATGCATGCAATAATACGAAACGTGTTAATGGCGCCACGTGATACAAACACGAAAAGCCAGATAAAAACACGAGTCACGAAAATAAGCGTGTCTCATTAACTTGTACCTATTGTACCTATTGTTAACACGCTTGGCCCGAAGCAGACAGGATGGCAATACTGAACTTTATCATTCTTTACAGTACAATACTTAAGCATGCTATAAAGTATGCTATATAGAATACTTAAAAGAATGGTGTAAAGGATGCTATATAGAATATCTAAAGAGTATGCTGTAAAGTACGCTGAATAGAATACTTAAAAAGAATGCTGTATAGAATATCTAAAGAGTATGCTATAAAGTACGCTGTATAGAATACTTAAAAAGTATGCTGTAAAGTATGCTATATAGAATACTTAAAAAGTATGCTGTAAAGAATACTTAAAAAGTATGCTGTAAAGTATGCTATATAGAATACTTAAAAAGTATGCTATATAGAATACTTTAAAAGTATGCTGTAAAGTACGCTGTATAGAATGCTTAAAAAGTATGCTATATAGAATATCTAAAGAGTATGCTGTATAAATACTTAAAAATATGCTGTAAAGTACGCTGTATAGAAATACTTAAAAGGTATGCTGTAAAGTACGCTGTATAGATATACTGTTTCTTTACAGTACAATATTTAAAAAAGTATGCTGTATAGACTTCACTTGGCTGATTAAACATGCAGTAAAAACATCCGTAAATTATTTAAGTAATGAATTCAGTTTCAAAATGAAGCGTACTTTATGCTTCTTAAAATATCGCCCGACGCATAATATAATTAGTTTAAAGCCACCTACACAAAATAGAAAACGTAAATAAATTTGCGAATTACTGGAATTACATAACTGTGGTTCAAAAACATATTTGTATGTTTTTAAACTACAGTTATGTAATTCCAAATGAATTAATAAATCATACACATACAGATAAATAATTATATATATATATATAATTATTATTTTAAACGATGTTATGTAACCGAAATTGTTTAAATTATTATCGCAGCATGTGTAATAATTATTTTACGATGAATTAAAGTACAGTTAGCCCTCGTATAACGCGGATGTTAAGTTCCATAGAAACGCCTCATTATACGAGACTCACATGAAAAATGTAGGATTAAATTTCGAGATTTCTGGCAGAAAACGAAGACGATTTTCAACAATAAACACTTCGAACAATAAAAAAACTGACACTGTGCAAAAAATATATATGTACTGTACATGTAGACTAAATGATATAATATAAATATAAATTCTTAGAGATTCATAGAAATTTGTAAATCGCGTTATATCGAAACCCCGTTGTATAAATCCCGCTTTAAACTTTACTGTACTACTAATTACATGAATACAGAATAACCAAACAAATACTTCCAGAGAAACAAAATTCAGTCTTGATAACAGCCTACATAAATATGTGCATTATATGTAACGCTATATAAGATAATTAATTTTTTAAACTTAGTTTCGTCTACTCTAAATGCAGATTTATATATTTTCTGTTATAGTTTTAATAATATAAACAAAAATTTTTGATATAATTTATTATCATATAGATTTATTCGTTATTATTGTAGAAGCATCACACGTTTCTCTGGAAGTATTTGTTTGGTTATTCCGTGAAAATGAATTACAGTGCTATTAATTAATTTTTAATTTCGATAATAAAATAACTTATTTTACAAATTTATTTTTTAAATTACTAAGAGTGATATACTCTCCAAAAAATAAAATTTATACCCTGTTCTGTTGGTACTGTTACTACTTTTAAACGAATTTGCATTAGAATGATGTATATAATTAGCATATATATTTTTTTCTGTTCTCAGAATCAAATTAATGATTTGCAAAATCGAATTTTGTTGTAAAGTTATAACATTTACAGTGACCTGATTTAGTAGAATTAAATTGCACGCATTGCATATTTTAGGTTGTAATTGTTGAATTGGGATTATATGTCTTTGTTACAACATGTATATATATAACATAAATATACATATTTTTAGTAGGTAGGATCGGATTTATGCATATTGTAGTGTTTACAGCTCCTCTAAAATGCATTTAATTTTTTTGTAGCGAAGAGGGAGGTCCTTTTAATGTGACCTGTTATCATAGCCATAAATTCGGCCCTTCTAACAGGCTATATACACGTATGCATTATATGTAATGCTATATAATATTATTAATATTTTAGACTTAGTTTCGTCTACTCTAAATGCAGATTTTATATTTTCTACTATATTTTTGATATAATTTATTATTTAATTGTCATATAGATTTATTCATTGTTACTGTAGAAGCATCGTATGTTTCTCTGGAAGTATTTCTAGAGCTTAATAATCTCATCACGCTTGTCAATACTTATGATAGGAGAAGGAGAAACTTCATTGCATCTCGCTCTAAGTGGCCACCTCCCAAATTCGATTCAAAACTATTAAATTAACGAGTTCGATCATATATAACGAAGCTAAATGATCTACAAAATGTATAATTGGTGAATAATTTAGTGATGATCTTTATTTCTTCTCCATTTTAGTCTCTCCTGAGCTCCTTCAAAACAAAAGAATTGCATTATGGAGTTACGATTGAAAATTCCTTTCGTCTCACGTCATGAAATTCCGTTTATGTTTAATAATAATAGATGGTTAACTCCCGGCGTGTTTATCTTCGAATCTTTTATCAGAGGATTTCCGAATAAGGCATCCAACCCTGACCTTGGACCCGGTGAAAGTGGAGCTAGTCATTTAATTAAGAAACTGTGCCTTGGTTTCAAGGGCGTTTCAGACGACAGTGAAAGCATTTGACCTAATATAATACCTCAACGTAAATTTTTTCCGTTACAGCGAAGAGAAAAATGAGAACTTAACATAAATTTTACACTTAAATATAATTAAAAAAAAAAAGAAAATCTAGGTTATCGATAAAAGATATTTTAAAAACGCGGATATATAAAGATAAAATTACCTTTTTTGAGTTTTCGCAATTCGCTTTAACTAAATATTGAATATAAAGTAATCGATGAAAGTTATCCAAGGAAGTATAAATGTAATTTATTTATTGATAAGAATGATTTATTTTAATTTTTACATACGAGTGTCAGATATATCCGAGTCCAAAAGGATTATAGTGCAACCTTTCAAAGGTCGAACACAGATGATGATCGAATGTTTTAATAAGTTAAAATTTAGATAATTTTTTTTTCTCTGTTTGGGTTCTTATGTATTTTTAAATTTTGTGTGGAATTTTACAGATTTAGAATAATACTATAGTTACCAAAATTATAAAATGTCGTCCAAAGCATAATCAGTAAATCAGTGTAACAAATATTGGTATCCTGGCCTGATGAACAGATGTAAATGTAACGAAAAATTTTCACATACTACATTTTTTATTTTAGTAACAATCAGCAATAATTAGAAAATTTATATTAAAATTATGTAGACCCAAATCCTTTAATTAGGATAATGATTGAGTTCACGTTTGCATAGAGTTAGCATCTTCTAGTTACTCTATGGCCTAAATGAAACTATCTTTCACGTTATTTGCATATGGGAAAGTGGGACAACAAGGATTAATTTTTAGAATTTTAATTATAAAAACGGTTTTATAACTAAAATTCCACAAACTATGACAGAAAACTTATAAATAAACACGTTTGATATCCGTTTTGTCTCATTTTCTTTCGCATTTTCCCTTTACCAACAATTTTCATTCCAACTTGAAGCCTCGAAAAGTAAAATGTAGTAATAAATTTATCATTTCTGCATTCTTAGAGAATTATCGATTGTGGGAAAATATACTTCCATTTATATCAGCTGAGGATAACTCATCTGTCATGAAAAGTTGAAGTGAAGAGCATAAAAAGTAGTGGAAATGTTTAGAAAATGTAATGCATTATCGATAGAGTAGCAGTGGAAGTCATGGCTTTCCCTATACTTGTATATTTTCAGAAATTTTTATCAAAAGTTCAAGGATAAAATATCCAATCTGAATGAAAGTTCAGAATTGTAAACCCTGTTACAAACTTAATATTCTTAATAAAACTCAGCTAGTACTTCCAGGAGATGACGAGCTACCCTGGATTTTAATCTACAGACGTCCTTGTATACTATCAGTCTGATTTTCAAATTATAATCGAATTGAATTTATTTTATATTAAAAATGAAAGAAAAAATTAAAAAAAAAAACAATTTTAAACTATTACAGATACTTTTTAGAATACTGGACCCAAATTATTTATCTGTGTACGTCCTTGAGAACGGAAACTGGAATGAAATATTTTTTGGTATGTCTTAATCTCAAAACTTAAAACTTTTAATAAAAATATTATCGTTGTTTATAACATAGTAATATTTTCCAATTATAATCATTAATATTTTAAAATACTACGAAAAAAATTATGATCTAGATATTTACAATGTCTGACTTTTTATATAAGTAATATTAATTAATAGATCCAACTTATAGTCTAAAATAATTTAGTTTAATTTAAAAACTAAGAAAATGATGTGCTTCAGTTTAAAACATAGTTCGCTTTAAAAACTGAGGAAATGATGTGCTTCGGTTTAAAACAGAAAATGATTTAGTTCAGTTTAAAAATTGAGAAAATTATTTAATTCAATTTAAAAACTGAGGAAATGATGTGCTTCAGCTTAAAAACAGAAAATGATTTAGTTCAGTTTAAAAATTGAGAAAATTATTTAATTCACTTTAAAAACTGAGGAAATGATGTGCTTCAGTTTAAAACAGAAAATGATTTAGTTCAGTTTAAAAATTGAGAAAATTATTTAATTCACTTTAAAACTGAGGAAATGATGTGCTTCAGTTTAAAAACAGAAAATAATTCAGTTCACTTTAAAAACTGAGAAATGATGTGCTTCATCTTGAAAACAGAAAATTATTTAGTTCAGTTTAAAAAGTGAGAAAATTATTTAATTCAGTTTAAAAACTGAGGAAATGATGTACTTCAGTTTAAAACAGAAAAAAATCAGTTCCGTTTAAAAACCGAGAAATGATGTACTATACTTCAGTTTAAAAACTGAGGAAATGATTCAGTTTAAAAACAGAAAATGATTTAGTTCAGTTTAAAAACTGAGGAAATGGCATATTTCGGTTTAAAAACTAAGATGAAACTGAGAAAATAACCCCACATATCGTAATTTAACTGAATTTATCAGTTAAATTACGATATGTGGGATAATTCGAAACATTCAAAATAATTTCTGTATTTTTAAAAACCCTGGCAACCATGTTGAGTCTCTATGTTTTGAATACATCGACATAACGGTTGTATACATAGAATGCCAACAGAATTGTCAGGATTTTTTGAAAAATAAGCTACAGACAATTATTTCGATCGATCCAAATGATCCCACCTTATCATATAAGCATTTTGATGATAAAAATTATATAATGTATGCAGTAATAACGCATAAAATAATAAAACGAGCGTGACATCCTGTACATTATCATCGCGATTATCTTATTCTCTTCCGCGTCAGATTAATAATTGCAACTTGACTAAAAATTAAAAAAAAAGTGAAAAAAATTACGGTATGAATTTTATCATCATCAGTTTTTATCTTATAAACAGAATTCATCCGGTACATAAGATATATCGAATTGATCAAATTTTTGCGAAAATAAAGTAAATTAAAACTGATTTAACTGAGAGTTTCGAAATGATTGATTAATTTCGAAATTCTTAGATAACTCAGTTTAATTAATTAAATTTTTTTTGTAAAAATTTCGATTTATTTACGTATTTGTTTATATGTTTTTTTGTTGTTTTGATTACATCTTATTTATTTATTTGCATATTAATTTATGTAAATATTGTTTAAGTGAAGTAAATTGTGTAGAAAATATGTCTTTAATCTTTTCAAATTTAGTATAATTTTCGTTTTATAGTTGATATTAACTTAATAAAATTCCAGAAATCATCCGAATATATTTTGAATAAAGAAGATAATTCGAATAAAAAAATACCATGAGGATAAAGTCGAAAATTAATGAGTGATAAATACAAATCAGTTCAAAAGTAAGAATATTTTTTTTTATATTTTATTAAAATTAAATGTTATATTATGTATGATAATTTCAGAATTATCACACACAATTATTTGTTAGATATTACAAAATTTTAACAAATTTTTTCATTGCCATTATCATGCCATTATCCATTATTTTTCATGTCATTATCATTGACAAACAATACGATATTTTTATTCTTGATCCTGAATATGCCGGATTATTGGATCTTCATTTCTACCGTAAAAAGATCCAATAATCCGGCATATTAAAGATCAAGAATAAAAATATCGTATTGTTTGTGATTATCATTGACAAACAAATTTTAACAAATAAATTTGTTAAAATTTGTTTGTCAATGATAATGACACGAAAAATAATGGATAATGGCAATGAAAAATTTGTTAAAATTTTGTAATATCTAACAAATAATTAAATTTACAAGCGAATTTTTTTTGCATCATGTGAGAATGAAAGTTTGATATTTATGTGGAGTATTTTTTAAAATTATATAATATATAAAACAACTTCAATCAAGATTATATGAAAATTTTTAAAATTCTCGATTTTCTTTATGACTATTATTTTCTTCGTGTAATTTTATTTCATAATTTTAATTTTAAAAATGTTTAAAACGTCATTATTTGATTTTCAAAATGATCTTGTATTCTGCAATTTAAAAAATTATTTTTGAATCATTTTATTTTTTAATAACATAGTTCAGTTTTAAAAGGAAATTTTGAAATTGTGCTGATTTAAAGCAGAGATTTTAGAACTTTTACAATCATTGAAGTGCAATGTTCGCAGATTGCATCGCATTTCTGTTTGGACAGCGATATTTCTATTGTATATAAAAGAGTCTGGCAAATTCATTATTTAAGTGGCGCAAAAAGTTTTTGGAACTTTTTCTAGCTACTTCAATATTTCATGAGGTATATGAGGTATTTTGTGATATTCCATGGGCAATGTCAGATTTAGAATATTATATTTAAGCAAACTTTTATTAAAGCGATACGACAATTTGTTGTATTGCTCCATCGTTATCAATTGAAATCCATGCTTACTTACATGCACATTCCGATAATCTGAAATTGTCCAGATTTTAAGAATTCCGGATTATAAATATGCTGGATTATTGGATCGTTTACGATGGAAATGTCTCAATGCACAAGAAGCAATATACAATATTTTCAAGTTATATGTATGTGAGAATTCTTCATTGGAAAATAAAAAATGGATGTCTAAAAAATTTGAGATAATAAATAGAGAAATGATCCTCAGAGACTTCTAAAATGGCAATTTGGTATAAGATAACAATCAAAACTTCTCTAATGTGAAATTAAACATAGTATCAGATTTGCCGGATTATCGGATGCTGCATTATTAGACTTTTACTATAGTTGTAAGTTAATCCCAATAGCTAAGCCAAAAAATTGTATAAGCTGTCCAGATTTTGAGAATTCCGGATTATAAATGTGCCGGATTATTGGATCCTTTACGATAGAAATGTTTCAATGTACAAGAAACAATATACAATATTTTCAAGTTATATATATGTGAGAAGTTTTCATTGGAAAATAAAAAATGGATGTCTAAAATATGGCAAGCGCCATTTTTCAGAATATACCAGAATATGGCAAGCGCCATTTAAGAACTCATCAGAGAGTGGAAACCATTGGAATAAGGCCAATTGGAGATTGATAGATGAAAATCAAACATGGGCCTATAATTCCTAAAAAAATCTGCAGGTTGTAAGCCTGGAAAAAAGGTCTAAACTGTTAAAATTATAGGGTAGAATAGATAGTTTTTGGAATTTTATTAAATTTTTTCAGAAGATATTGATATTTTCTCTCCATATACTGAAAACACAGTTTTTAAAAATTACTATAAAAAAGGCTTATATCCAATTTTTCCTTGGGAACACATCTGAAAAGTCAGTTTATGTAATGTGGTAAACTTTCTTATGAACTCGTTGCTAATAGTAGGTTATTTCAAAGTAAATTATTTACTCCTGAGTTTTATAATTTTACAGTTTACTTCTTTTTAATTTTCCATTATTCATTTAAAATATTCTATCACATCTATATTTTATTTTTTTAATATATTTTTCACCATTGGTGTAGTACTAAAAAAAGAAATACCGGAACGCTACCTATACATGTACATAGAATGCTATCTCATGGATGTCCATGCGCTACCTATACATATATATATAAACCCACATCCTTGCAAGAATTATATCCATGATAAGAACTATACATGTATACAGGAGGTCTTTTCTTTCTTTCTTTCTTTTGTATGGTAATTCTTGGTGGCTAAATTTTGATTGCCCCTTTCTACTCAAATAGAATACTAAGGGAGCTGTACTGGGCCAAAATTAAATGCAAAATGTAGAAAAAACAAGGAACAATTTAACTTAACCTACATGATGACATG
>WUQG02043858.1:0-10557 GCA_011317285.2 Androctonus mauritanicus
AAGTTATTTCTGAAGATATTTTTTGAGGTGCTGAATTCCCATAATGAGAAATCTCCCATCTCAAACTTAATGATCTTAATGAAATATGGAAACAAAGTATGCTTGAAGAATTTGATTTTAATTTGAGCCAGCAGATCAATTGTAACAATTTCAAAATTTATTGAAGGAATTGAACTTATTGAACCTGTATTGAAATTTTTGAAGACTTGATTCAAATGAGCACCAAACAACAACAACAACAATAAACCAAGGAATAGAGGGAATGCATGCCTGTTTTAGAAGAATTTATTTTGTAAAATTCAGAACTGTTTTGCTTAAGCTATGGTCAAAAAACTATTCATTGCAATTTTCATTATTGAATCTCAGGGACAATCCAATTGTCCTGGCTATAATTCAAGATAAAATATCACTTCCTTCTTAAACTGTCATTTGATTTATTAGATTTCACATTTCTGTAAATCTTTCATAAGTGCAGAATAAGTATGTCTAATTTTCTTGGTGAAAATTATTTTCCTCGAACCAATCATTCCAAAATATGACACAGTACCAGCAGAAAGAATCTATTTTAATATTACATTTATGGAAAAATCAGACTTTATTTACATAATTTTAAATAACATCACCAGTTTGGAATGACCTATAATGTAATTTGGAAAAATAACTGTATATGCTTTTACATCCTGTGTTATCTCAAAAAGGAAACATTGCTGCACCAGTGTTTATATGGACTTTTTGCTTTGTTTTGATGAATAAAATCTGTGACTTATATTTGGCCAGACCTTTTAAGAACACTCTGTATAATTATTAGCAAGATGCATTATTCAAGACAAATATATACAGTATACTTTTTATCTAATTATAAGTGTAATATAATGACTTAAATATCATAATTATAAATAATTTAAATACTAAAAAATAATTATTTCCACAAAAAAATTTTAACAACTATTATTTTATAAATTATAATAATTTTATAAAATATTTTATTTTATCCAATAGAAAATAATTTCTTATTTTCAACTGAATAAACTATTATTAAAAACAGAAAGGCGAAAAATGAAAAAAATTTTAAAAGAAAAGAAATTTGAAAAAAATTTTGTGATTTCAGTTTCATCATTAGGTTTGTGAAAATAAATAAATAAATAAATAAATAAATAAATAAATAAATAAATAAATAAAAGAAAAATTATTACCTGTATTATAGTTTCAAATAATTGCGAAAATTGTCGATTTGTGTGATTTCCAGGTGGGAATTTTGTTCTATATATTCTTGTAAACATCTAAAAAATTTTATATATAAGAATTAATTTAAGTTAATCATCATCTAATATTATTATATATTATCTACTGGATACATGATATGGATATAATTTTTGTAATGCCAATAATTTGCAATGTAATTTGTGCTTTTTCAAGGATATCATTTTCTATTAATTTCAAATCATCATTAATTTCTGAATTAATATACTATTGATACTTTAACTATATTGCCAGAATAACTATTTCAGTCTCAAGCAAATGTAGAATAGTTAGAAATAAGTTGAAACAAATAATAAGTTGTTAATAGAGCAAATCGTTAACTAGTAAATAACATAAAATAGTAATTGGGAGTACAGATAGTCCTTAATTTATAGATTATTCATGATCATTAGATTTATGACCAGTCATACATATGATATAGTTAATATGCTTAATGATCAATTACTGATATACTACCACTAAATTAACATACATACTAGTGCAATGATCTAATATACTGGCAATATACCCATTTTAATGACAGGTTCCTTTAGTTTTGTATTCCATAAGTTTACTTCTTGAAAAAGCTTTATTTTCAGAACAGAAGTTATAGAAAGTTTGTCTTGGCACAAGGGAGAGAGAGAATGCCAGGACAACTGTCATAAATAATAAATATATATTACATGAGTCTGAAAAAAATGATTAAACTTTTTCCAGCTTTTCCATATTACATCACATTAATAGAAAAATCATTATTAACATAAAATTTTATTAAAAAGTTTACATTCATTTTAAAATACCCTAAATCCCAATATTTTACATTACTAACTTTTAATTTTTTTTACAGGTAATCTAAGGAAAAAGAAGACATGACAATGGACCTAAACAATTATTTATTCTGTGATATGCTCAATGCAGTACAAATTATTTCTTTTATGACAGCAATTTCATAATTATTCAATGAACAATCCTTCATAATCATCAATTTAATATTAGTCTTAATATATCAGCATATCAACACATTTTTAATAATAGAATCAGAAAGGTGACAGCTCTTTGTTGAGAATAAATATATGGAAGATATTACAGTTACTAAGAATACTATGTAATCATAAAGATAAATCTAATAATGATTTTTAGTAAGATTTTAGCAAATCTTGAGCCAAAATTTTACTAAAAAATTTTCACTTATAACCAATTCATATATAAGCCAATTTCACTTTATAAGGGTTATTTTCTTTTCAAATATTTTTGGATTATGCACAGTTACATAATATTATGAAAATGTCTATAAAAATTATTATTTTCTTACTTGTAAATTATTGACAAAATTATTTATGCCAGGATGAGATTCTGTGTTACACATTTCAAAGCCCTTTGGTATTTTAGGATCCATTAATAGGGCAATAATATCAATATCTTCAGCGTCATCAACCTATAAAAATGAATTTCAAACTTTATATTGTTTTAATATCTGAAAATTATTGGTTATTTGAAATAGTAAGCTATAAAAATATGACATCGATTATTTATAAATATAATTATGAGATAACTGTGTAAGGAATTTTATAAATTTATGAAGCATATTTAAATGCTTCTTATATTAATCAATCATAAAATCAGAACTGTAATTATTAGTAAATTTCATGAAATATTTAGTTTTTTTAAATGATTTTATGAAATTATTATGCTTTATGAAAAATATATTAAGAATTAATTAACATAGAATGTTCAAATTTTATGAAACTCCTGATTATCATTAATATGCCATTATTAATTTTAAATGATTTATATTGTTTGAATATTGAGATAAATGTAGAAAATATTGCATTATTATTAATTACTACCAGTTAAAGCTTTAGTTATATATATATTTTTCCAAATTTCATAAATATGTTAAATTTCTAAACAGCAGAGTGAAAAATGAAAGATATATTTGAAAAATTTTTATACCGTTTATAATATCTAAAATAGAAAACGAGATATCAAAGATTTTTTGAATTCAATGAATGTGATGAATCTAAACTAGATCTTGATTTTAAGAAATGATAGTCTGAAAATGAGGAAATGAACAGATATGAACACAAGAACCATTTTATTTGTTGAGGCATAAATTTTTCATATTGATATGTTCAGTTTATAGCATTTACTATAGATGATACCACCAATATTTTAAAGGAAAAACTACCTTCATTTATTACATCTTTAAAAGAATATTCATTGATTATTTTTCATTTAATTAATTATATTGCACAATTATTTAATTTTTCTTGAAGCATTGCTGAAGGTATGATTTTATTAATTTTAATTTATTGAAAAAAAACCTTAGTTAATGCATTTTATGGCAAGAATAAAAAATTCTTAAAGCAACAAAGATATTAGGAAATATATCTTCCAAATTATATTTTTAGGTAAATAATAAAATATTTTTTAGATTCCTATTAGATGATCTTTATTTTGTATCATAACTTTTAAACATGTAATCACTACATAAGTATCAGTTAAGACATCATTTGAATAATCTCTATAAAAATCTTTAATGTTATTTCCTAAATATGATTTTAAAGCTGTTTTAATATTTAATGAAAAAAATCAATTTTTTTTTATCATATTCATTTTTAATCAACATTCATGTAATTGCTGTATAGCAAAATATTACAGATATTTTCAATTTTTCTTCTAAATCTCTATTACATCATCATCATTTTTGCCATAAAACTTTTTTTATTCTTATATTCAAGAAATTCAGCATTTACAAGGGAAAGACAAAAAGCTCTTACTCTCGTCATGGTGTGTTACAGATCTGTAATTATAAAAAATGATAGGTTACTATCTTACTAATTATATGTGCTTTTTTTGTTTTGATAGGTCCTGCTTAACTGGAATTAGAAGCACTTCCTTCATATTCAAGGGAAAAACTGCACAAACAATTCTTGAAGAGATGCCACAGTGTATGATAAGGAATGTCCATCGTATGAGACTGTGAACTGATGGAAATGGATCAAAATAATATTAATCATTACTTTCACTTTTTCATTTATCATTTAAGGAATAAAGATCAGCTTCAAATTAAGTGAAAAAAAAATATATCATTTATTATACTAAAGAATTTTCAGCTTAATGAAGCCATCTTCAGCAGTTTTAGGACAACAAGAATAGAATAGATCATTAGAACAGATAATTTAAATTTTTAAAATTTAAACTATTTAAAGATAAAAATAAAGAAAAGATAAAAATATAGAAAAATTATATACAATGAAAAATAAATTATTTCATATAAATTGCATATATAATTAGACTAAAAAATTTAGGACCGATTTTTTATTATAAATTATTATTATTATTATTGCATGTTTGAAAACCATGGCATTGGGATTATTCTGGAAGATTATCATTTATTACGTGCATTTTTTGAGAATACTTTATAATTTCTAGTGTTCCCGCCTATTTAATTTCATCTACCGATCTTACTGTTCTAATTTTGTTCTGTTCTTTCTCTGTTATTCTTTCTGAAGAATAAAAGAGGAGTATATAATCACCAAATGCTAGAATAATGAAGTACTTGAATGTCACATTGTCATCTAGAAACACACTAGTTTATCAGTCTTTTTTTTTTTTATTCATTTAGACAAATTCATACATATTTTTTATAATAAAGCAACATTAATTTATTTCATTTTATTTATTAGTTTTCAATTTCAATTTATTAATAAAAATATTGTTGGATATATAGAAGTAGATAAGACTAATATATTTTGGCAATAAAAACACTAAATAATTAAATATTTTGTATTCTTACTCTATGTATAAAATTTTTTACTACCTTACGAAGTGTTTTAGCAAATGCAACAGCTTGTCTTGCTTTATCCCCAGCATCATTAAATACACTTTTAAACATCCGACATATGCGAAGAATTTCTTTCCTTTATTTAAAAAAATTATCAAACTATAAGCAAAAGTTTTATATAAAATATAATAAATTATTATTAAATTATAAGCCCTATAATCTGTTGATTCTATAAACCATAAAACAGTATAGATTAATTTATTAATTTAAAATGATATATTAAAAATTTCAAAAATGATATAAAATAAATTTCAAAATGTACATAAAATATATTTAATAAATAAATGCAATAAATGCAACTTCATAAGAGACATAATATTCTAGACATTTTCAATAAATATTCAAGATACTATGTTTGCAAAAAATCATGTTTGCAAGAAATAAAGGATTATTAATTTGCAAATTAGTCAGGGCAATGATTTTATATTATAGTGTGTGAGGTAGTTTTCAATTCTGTCATTTGTAGAAAAACTTCCTTTATAAATTTTGGTTTACTTTCTTTTAATATTTAAATGGATGGTGCATATATGAAGATTAAAGCAGTAAAATTTCTTCAGCATTTTTTTAAAACTAACATACTTTAATAAAAATTATATCATATAAAAACATGGAAATTTTACAAATTTTTATATGATATAATTTTGGATCATTTTGATATTATCAATCAGAGCTAGCAAATATATCCAACTTCAGAAAAATATAATATGCTATTCTTTCTATTGAGAAAAAGATTTGTTATATTAAATGCTGTGATCCCTTAAAAAGTTATACCTATATTATCAAAGATTAACAAAATATTTTCATAAAAAAATTGTATATTAATATATTTTTAAAATTTCTATCTTAGTTTGAAAACTGAGCCTGTACATTTTAACTATACAATTAACTTTTTCAAGAATGTTTTAATTCCAAAAAATTTCATATTTTATCAGATATATCCTATCTTGTCTGCAAAAATATATATTTCAGACTAGTCAACAATTATTACATGAAACTTCAGGACACTATGCAGCATCAATGATTTTCCACATTTCTCTATTTTGGTGAAATGTTAGAAAAACTGAGAAGATTGCCAATAATAAGATAAAGAAGAATACAATACAATCTCATTTATCCCATTTTTATGAATTTGATAACTGAAAGTATCAGATAACCTAATGAGCAAAGTTTTCAGTGATGATAAATGTTTAAAATTAAATAAATAGATAATTATTTTCAATAAATTTAAATTTTAATTGTAAATATAACAATCTCCTTTATATTTATTTATTTTATTTTATTAATAAAATTATATATTAAACATAAAGGATAATATGTTATAAAATAAAATGTAATGCCTTTATTTTATTTGTAAGTGTAGTAATTTCTTTTATATTTATGATATTCCAACAGCTTGCATGATATTTTATGAACAAACATCTATATATCTATTTATTATTATTTTTTTCCTTTTGATAAACCTCAATCTCAAAAAAGATATTTTTTTGGATAAATAGGATTACACTGTGTTAAATTTTTGCCCATATATGCTATGTAATTGTCAATGATATGTTTATATCATTGAATGGTTAAAGCTGTCTATTTATTGAATTAATCAGTTCTAACCACTATAGTCTTATCTTGAAAATTAAGCTGAAAAATAATTAAATTCAGTCTTTATATTTATGAATGTGCATGAAAAATGATTATTTTAAAAGAATCTATAAATAACTGGCATCATTTGTTATTCGTTTCTTAATTTGATTTTGAAGCTCTTCACATGAAATACTTGCATTTGAATACTAAACTTCCTTGCTTGTTATAGATATTCTTAAAAAAGACTTATCCACTGAATCAAATATTTATTGCACAATAAACTTCATATGTAATTTAAATTTGAAAATAAAAGTGGAAAATTAAATTTATCTTATGTCACTTTAATACTATATATTACTATACTATTATAAATTAAACTTAAAACAACTCGTATGACTGAAAACTAGTTATACAAAAAACAATTCAAGATTGCAAAAAATTAATATCCTACAAAATATGTATATTTTATATACAGGTATCCCTCCATTTGCAAAAGTTGTTTGAACTTTGAAAACTGTTTATTAAGTAAAAATTCATAAATCAGAAACTCATTTCCCATTAATTCCAATGTAAAAATTTTTACTTGTTTCTTAGATACCTGAAAGCCATTTTATCTATCGATGTTAAAGCATTTCAAAACATTAATATAATTATGTAGTGTTTCCAAATTCCCAACATTTTGGAATCTTTGGAAATCAAGAATGGGAAATTGCATTTCCTGAGAATTCCCAAAATTATCTTTTTTATTTAATTTTTGTTGATCATCTATAATAATTGTCATAACAGTAAATATTAATAAACAAAAAAGCCATAGAGAAAGTGGGACAACTGGAATTCGTAGTGCTGGCACAGTCTTTCAGAGGTTTTGACACACTCCTAAATGTAAAAAGTCAATACAAAAAAATGAGTAAATAAAATTTCCTAAATGGAGGTCAACTAGAATTTCATGATTAGTGCATCTCTTGTCTTGAGTGCTAAACAGGGTTACTATAGTATCATTTTGGTTAAGTTTCTGTTATATTTCAGGTTTTCTCAAAATATAAACAATGTAATTAATGCAAATTTTATTTAACCAAATCTTATAGTATACAGTGAATTTTTACGTATATTACACAATGTATTAACATAAATCACAATTGTCAGCCACAAACAAACTGATCAAATGTGGTTGGTAGTATTGGCCATCACTTTGTGGAAATGATTTATCATGGAGAACAGAAACAGTTTGTGTTTACACAGAGAAATATTTATTTTCACAATCCAGGATTTAACTACAGTGTCATGTTACTTTAGATTTCCTTGGTTAGTTCATCTGAAGATGACTTTGTAGTTCTGGATTATGAAAATAAATATTTTTCTGTGCAAATACAAACTGTTTTCTGTTCTCCATGACCAAATGTGTTTGATTTACAAGAGCTAAAATTAGCTGGTCATGTGTTATCTGATTCTGGTGTCACATGCATTTCTAGTGGTGTGTAATATTGTAATACAATGTAATTTTAGATAGTGATAAATAGAAAAAATGCCTAAAAGATACATTGTAAATAGTATGTTTATTTCCCATTGTGGATATTACTGTATTCTAAGAGCTAATTTTTCCCAATTTCCTGATCAACTTTTCTCAGGATTTGGGAATGGAAAATGAAAAAAATTCCCAAGAACAGGCAGGAAGGAATTCTTGCCTGGCAACCCTAATCTAGAGTATATTTACAGCAGATAAATAATGCAAAATTTCAAAATGAAATAAGTATCATATAACAGACAGAAGGGGCACTAGAGTCATTTGGGTTTTCAATAAATGAACTATAAACACTAAATTGACAGTTTCTGCCCCAAATTCCAATCAAAAGACAATATAAAATCAAACATATGAATCTGAGAACCAATTTAGAACTCTTCCTCAACTTTATGAGATTGGTGAAAAAATCAAAGACAAATGACACAGCTGAAAATCAGAGAATTCTTTCCCAGCAGCTTATGTATCTGTAGTTTTGTCAAACCTAGATTTAATGTAAATGTATTTTCTCCCATTCAGTGTTGCATCTAATCTTCCTAAGAACTTTTGAACTATTCAGCAGAAGAAACAAAGAGTAGATAAAAAAATTTGAATTCTCTCATGTAGTAAAACCTCTTTAAAGTTAGGATAAGAAATTTCCTTTCTTTTTAAAGTGTTTCATTAGTTTCCAATATTAATGATAGCTTCTGCATTCTCTTTATGTAATTTTAGTCAATATTTGATAATCATTCTTATATTGTTGTTATTGTTTTTGTTTCTAATAAATTAATTGTTTATATATTAATATAATTGTCTTTACTCCAATGAACTTCCAACACTGGACTCTTTTGGGCCATTTACTCATGTATCTATGCAGAACTTTATAGTCACTATTTTTCTAAAACAAACATTTGGTGTAAATACATTGAATCATCATAGCTAGTATCAGAATCATGACTTAACTGTCAATTAAAATCCGTTTTCTATTTACATTATTTTTTTATTAACAGCTCATTTCATGATCCCACAGTAGGATTTGTCATGATCAATTCTGAAATATCAAAATTGGCCACCTAAACATCTGCAATCTGATTTCTTAAATTGCTTTTATTCGAAGTTCTGGATTGTTGTTCTTTATGAAGATCCTTGCATAAATGTTTGTATTCTACTTCCTGTGGATCACAGCAAAATTCCCTCAACAATTCATATTCGAGTCATCAGAAGCAAATAAAGAGTGGTTTCTTTTCTCTCCTAGAGATCTAATATACTTTCTCTGGCAGGATTCCTTTTCTCTTTTCTCATATTTTCATATAGTCTTCTCATTTCATCCTTCAGTTTTCAAAATGTTAAATCTATGAATATGTCATCTATTTCTTTAATAATTAAATTATTTATTAAACATTTTTAATAAGTATTTCACTTATTAAAGGGAAACGTTTTCAGTTGCTATACTTATATTCTGTTCTTAATGCTGATGATGTATAGCAACCGAAAACATTTCATTAAAAGTTTTACTTATTATTTTTCAACTGCAGTTTTGTGCTGCAATTTTCAAACAGGCATACTTTTTGATGTATTGAAATTAAATATTTGTAAAGTAATTTTCAATGACCTTACAAATAACATAGAATACCCTAGATGAAAACTGCTCCAGAGTTTGAAGTATTTTTGAGTCAAGACAAAAATATATGTTTAATCCTTCAGACTTTTGTTTGAATTCATATGTTGCTGGATCTTTCTATTAACTGGGAAGATTCAAAGTTAGAGTACTGTTAAAGTTTAGTATGGATAGTTGGTAATTCTGGGATGGATCATAGAGTTATAAACATGATATCATTAGGTATGTGGTATCATCATTGCAATAGTAATTTCAGGATTGGTAACAGTAACTCAAAAATGTAGTCATCATATCTCAACATGAAATCATCATCATAATATAACAATGAGCATTAAGCATGATATTAAAATAACATAACAATTGACATGATTTCCATAACATAGCATTAAAACACAATGTTATGATGTTAATAGTTAATAAGATTGTCCATATATAGCTTATATAGGAAAATGATATGCCAGAAATGTCTAAACAATCTGGCATTGCCTGGCAATATTTTTATATAAAACAAATTTGCTTGAAATAAGAATAAGAAATTTGTTTGAAATAAGAATTTGTTAGTCTCATATATTTAGTTACTCATATATTTTGTCTATTAATATTCTCATATATAAAATATAGTAATATAATGTTCAACATAAAAATTTAATTTAATATATAATAAATATTCATACATTAACAAAATGAATTTAAATAATCACAACATATAAGGTGACCAACTTTTTTACAATGAAAAGGAGGACTCAAATAAATTAAAGAAAAAATATCATAAATAGAAGAAAT
>WUQG02043869.1:0-10556 GCA_011317285.2 Androctonus mauritanicus
TTCTGTGATTATACATAAATATTATGGCTTTTTTAAATGTACTACTTTATGTGAGCGACATAATACATCATTCAGAATCAGCCAATAACGACAAACTTTTAAGCCTCTTTACATCTTGTCTGTTTACATCAGGGTTTTTCTTAACCAGGACAGACTATAGGTATTGAATAAGAGAATATTCATCTCAAAATATAGTAATGTTTGGACATTTGCTTAAAAACATTACAGTCTGGAATAGTTAATTTTTCTCAATAATTTTTTTAAGCATTTTTTTATTTGTAAAAAGTTACAATTCAAATATCATAATGTATGGTAATTGTTATTAATAGTAGATAAAATATCAAAAACATTTTCATAGTGACTATATGACAATATAAAACCCATATGTGGAACTTAGATAATGAAGCAAGCAAAGAAGTTTTATCACTACTAGCTTTGGATATTTTATCTCTTCAGATACTATTTTCTAGAACTCTTTCCTATAATTTTTTTCTATTGTTAGGAGTGTTCTTGGACTTGAAATTTATAAAATGATTAGCAAATCTGCAATATATTTTCTTATATTTGTATTGACAATATTTATTTTGCTATTCTCAAAATTTTCTCAGATATCACGTGTTCACACTATAAAGAAACTCTGATCTGTATATAATAATTATATTTTAGGGATTTGACTATACAGGACATAAAAAAAAATAATATTTATCATCTTTTAGTTTTCAGCAAGCTCTTATTAAAAACACACTGTCATTTCAATATGAAATTGCAAGTATTTGAAATATGTTTGTATATTATCCAATGTTTTTTTATCTAAAATCGAAATGATATAGATTTTTTGAAAATATGGTCACTCATTCACTAATGGTGAACACATGACATATGTCACATATGATAATCATAACTTGGCAATCAACAGGTTTAAAATATGCATCTATTTTACTGTATTGATATCTTAATTAAATTTTAAATAGCTATACTTGCTAAAGTAAAAATGATATTTAATAACATTATTATTGTTTAATCTATTTTTTAAAATTTCAAAACAATTTTGTAATATAACATAGAATAACTATTAATTACTATACTTATATACATTTTATCATCATCATTTCAATTATTGAAATTTATACAAAACCAAAAATGCATTTAGTTAAATATAAAAAATTAATCAGATATTATAGCATAAATTATTCATTTTCACTAATTTAATAATAGAAACAATACTTCTACTGAAATGAATTAAGGTAAAATCAGCTAACAAAATGACTATGATCAAATATATTCATTTTCACAATATTTGTGATGATATAAAGTACATTCATAAAATTTAACAATAGTTAATTAATAAAAAATTCACAATTTATTGTAAAAATATTTTTTCACATTTATTTTTCACTCAAGAATGACTATATTAAATACAGTATATTTATATCAATATGATATTTTCTAATTTTAATATTAAATTATTGCAAATAATGGTAACTGATCTCTAATTATAGATATTTAAATATATACAGTATAATTGATATAACTATTGATCATTCTTATCATTAATATTCAGATTACAGGTTTTCCATTGTATTAAAATAGCAAAAAAATAAAACCAATTACTAAAGATATATTTTAAAATTTTATTTACTCATTATAGCTTGTTTTATGCCAAGGAATATTGTTGTTTTCCCATTTCTCTACCCATTTTGCAAGAACATCTGGATTAGTGGACATATTTCACTGTAAGAAAATTATACATAATCAGATTATTAAATTATTTATAGTATTATATAAATTAAAAGTTCTCATTTATCATGAATTCTACAAAAATGAAATAAAACCAGAACAGGTTAGTATATATAAACTTTAATAAACAGTTATGTATAAAGTATTTAAATACAAAAAGGAAATTAATATTTCTTATACAATATACAGTATTTATAATAAAAAAAAATCTAATCATGACCTTTGCACTCTCAAAAATTATACTGCATATACAGAAATGTTGGACAAGTTGTCTCAATATGATTCCACAATATACACTTGTTATGAATCTGGTCAAATTTAAATTGTTAATTTTCATTCTCAATTCTCATTGAGCTATCACACTATAAAAACAAACTAAAATCAGCATAAGTGCTCCACATACTATTTTGAATAAAACATCAACAGAGAAGACAGGATTTAAAACTCCCGATTTATCACAAACCAGACTAAGGAAATCACCAAGGTTTGGAAGTATTACACTAACACCTTTATATGAAAATGTTAAATCCATTAAATCGAAAAATATAAGAATGTGATATAGTTATTGCCTTATATATATCCTATGTATCATGAATATTTCAAAACACTCTTATATAATGATTCAAAATGAAAAACTTATAAGTATAATGTAATTTAACAATAAGCAAATAAATATTGAGATTAAACAATAGCATTTTGTGTCTTGTTTTTATAAACAAAATCAAACTAAAACGCAACTTAATCCAAATGAAATTAAAATTTAATGATTATAAAAATGATGTAAGTCAATTAATGGCCCAAAAAAACAATATTTGCTTTAGTTAATTCTCGTAAAAGTCATTTAAGTAATGAATTTATATATACAGTGGACTTGCATTTTTACGAACCTCCAATTCATAAACTGCATGTTTTTATAAACTATTTAGTTGGTCCCAAAGACACCCTAATGTTAATTAATGCCATTCCCATTTATGAACTTTTAGGGGTGGGTCAATGTGAGTTCGTAAAATTGGGAGTCCACTGTATTTCAATTCATAGAAGTAATTAAATCTTATCAGTATTTTTCAATTGATTGAAATGCAAACACTTAAATATCTTGATACAAAGAAAAATGGATTTGCACCAATTTCATAATGAACAGTCCATATAAATACCAAATTAATCTTTTCATTGAAATGAAGATTAGCATACATATCCAACTTGGCTAGCATTTTATGGGCATATAGTACACTCCCAATTAAACAGGATAATCAGGATGTTAATTTTTCCAAATACTTGATTATCCAGATAATCCTCAAATACTAAAAAAAATCCAGAATTATGGACAATATGCAGTTAATATTAAAAAATAAATAAATTGCATACCTGCACATATTCAAATGCTCTACTATTTACTGAAAAAGAAAACAAGAAATTTGTTTATTTGAGCCATAAATTATTGCAATATTTGTAATTTTAATTTGGTTGCCAATTTTCTTATATATATAATAAAGAAAAAATTTAGGTCATTTAAGTCTATCAAACAGCACATCTAAGATAATTACATATAAGATAATTAAGCATTTCTTCCTGTATCAGATTAACTCCAAATAATTGGAAGTCTATTGTAATTATCTCTTAATTAAGTATAGATTAATATTAAACCCACTTTATATTTTATTACATTTTAAAGCCTACAGCTTTAAAAGAAATAATCAAAAGTTAAAAACAAAGATATTTTTTGGAATCAGTATTAAAATATGTTTAAAGCAATATCGTATGGTATGATTATTTGTAAAGAAAATAATCAAAATAACAAAGTAGAAATGATTTTTGTGTTTATTATAATTTTTATTATTTTATGTAATTTTATGTTATTTTTAGATTAATATGGTTCTAACAGATGTTACCATAGTTACTTATTTGAATTTATCTGATGTTATATGCATTCGATGTTCTGTTATTTTATATCTTTGAAGCTGACAATGATTTATGTACGAGAATGGAAAATGCTTCTTCTAGTAAAATAAATGTGTTGTTTTTTCTGTTTCCTGCCAAAGTACTGAATTTTTTGAGTAGAATTGTACTGGCAGTGTAAAGAATATTTTTTGTGATTATATATAAAAATGTTTGCTTATTGAAACTTATAAATATTAATTATATGCATATCATTTCTTATTCAATATTATTTTGTAGTTATATACAGTTTTTTTTTTTATTAATTTATTGTTATAAATATTTTCTCACAATAGTAATAAAATTATATTTTATTCATAATTTTATATTTCTAGCTTATCAGTCTTAAAATTTAGGTAATGTATAGTTTAACAAATACTTTTTAGGCTATTTTTGAAGTTTTTATATTTTTTATATTTCTAGATATCTTCGTTATGGCAGTTATCCTGTGATATCTCCTGATAACGCAACATTTCCAGAAAATATGCTTATTCCTACAGAACATTTATATTCATTAGAAACAATATCCCATTTTCAGCCCAGAGAAATGTCTGAATTTCATTTAATGAATCCTTTGCCAGGAAGTTGGTATGCTGTAGCATTTATTCCTGATTGGAATCATGAAATAAAACAACAGGTAACATTCCTAAGTAATATAATCTTTATTTCTGACCTTTCCTTTAGATATTTATAAAGTACAGGGCCAGTTTATATAGATAATTGAGACTGATATTATTTACATATCAGTGAATTTCACACAAATATAAAAATAACTTTTTAACAAAAATTCTTGGACTTTGTAAATTTCAATGATTATTTAATTTATTCTTTCATAATGTTATGGCATTTTTCATTTCCTTATTTTAGTAAGAAAATGAAATATGCCATAACATCATGAAAGAATAAATTAAGTGCTCACTGAAATTAATATTAATAAATAAAGAATAAGTTAAGTAATCACTAAAGGGAGAAAAATGCCCACAATGGTCAATATTGTACAGTAATATGATATTTAAGATAAAACAAACAAACTGAACTTAAATAATTAACCATGTTTCTGCAACTTAATGCTGTATTTATTTTCTTCTATAAACTGAACTTTTTAATATTGTAAACCAACATTCTATATTGTATTATATTATTATTCTTTCTGATCATATTTGTTTATTTTTATTCATTAAGAAAATATAAATTTTATGAGAAGTGGAATCAATAATATTATAGTCAGTTTTGATTCTTTTTATGTGAAATTTATGAAAATGGATACAGTAAAACTTTGATCTAACGTTTTCCAAGGGGACGACAAAAAAAAACATTAGATTGAGGAAAACATTAGACCGAGAAACGGCAAAATAAAAAAGACGTACATATATAGGTAGCGTGGACTTGCAAAATTTTGCAATGTGAAGAGACTATTAGTGAAATTTACAACCAGAAAAGTAGAAAATGTGTGGGTTATTGGCTGTAAGCCATATGCATTACGACAATTGGTGCTAATGTCATACCGATATGTATTTTTCCTATGGGAAACTTATGACGACGTGTGAGAGGACGGGACATAATCATAATTCTGTCAAATGTTACATTGAAAATTATTTACATGAATTTAGTGATATAGTGACCAGAAAATTTGAACATTAGACAGAGGATAACGTTAGATTGAAACATTTTAATGTTATTTTCCCCTATTTTTTGCTGGAACCGGAGAAAAAGAATGTTAGATCGAAGTTTTACTGTATATATTTTCATAAAAGTAGCGTAAAACACATTAATTTATTTAAAAGATTGGATAAAGTAATAATAATTATAATATTTTTATTTTCATTTTCCACTGATTTTATAGAAATTTATAATACAACAAAAAATAGTCTCTCCATATTATATTTAATACACTTGTCAAGAATACTTGATTACAAACATAGCAAATGTTATAAATGAAAATATTTAAATCTTTTTGAAATATTACAATTTATGTAATACTTTCATGGATTTCTTAAAAAAATTACTTTTTAGTCAAAAGCAACCATCAGGAGATAGTATCAGTAAAATATTATCCTGTATTCATCTATAAGGAACTATTCATATGCATTTACAAACACAATATATGTTTGTACTCATATTTCAAAAAAAATTATGAGAAACATTTTATGCAAAGTCAAACTTACGGAAGTTGATATTTCTCAGTTTCTGTATATCCATATTCTAGTTTGCAATAAATTTTTTTCAAAATTATAATTATTGTTATACTTTTCAATAAAAAATATATATCATTATGAAATTATTATAGAAGATAAATTTTAATAGCATTTAATGATTAAAGTTTATTATTATAAAAAGAAAGATCTCTCATTTTAAGAAGGCAACAGTGATGTTTTAAAATTATTTTATTATATTAACTGTGTTGTTTATTAACAAAAATTAAAAACGTTAATTTTTATTAATAAACAAATTACTAAATGATTCAGAGAAACATGTAATGAATATATTTCATAGCTTCTAAAAAAAAATTGATATTCACAAAAGAATTTATATTAGTTTTAGGTTTTTATTTTAAGATAATTTTCCAATATAAATGTGTTAATTTCTTATTATTTAATGTGTTAATTCATATAACAATAAAATTATTTTAATCACTTATATTTTATATTTTCAAGGGAATAAGCCATAAATGCCGTTATAGTTTAGGAAGTATGGCATCTTGGAATCGTCGAACTGATATTCATCTTCTGAATCCAACAGTTACATTGGAAATTTCACCGATATCTATAATATCATTATTTAAGTAAATACAAATAATTTATATTTAAAATTTTATTATTATAAACTTTTATTTTTATATGATTTTGATTTTGCTAGTTTATTTAAATAATGTTAGTTAAAAAATTTACCTTTCAATATTTAATAATCGTTTTATTATATTTTAAAGTAATTAGCCTACAGCCAAATTAATAATACAGGTACTCCTTACTTAATGACCTACTTGTTTAGTGACTGCTCAAACTTGCATCCAAGCTTACAACTTTTTTTTTAACAGAAAATTTGGTTTTTGCCCATGTGTGTCATTTACAACTTCTATTGCATGTAATTCCCTGCACTCATAGTTTCAAAAATCTGATGAAAAAAATAGTTTGTGCATAATTAAGATATAAAGGTTTTTACAGCTGTGACAACTTAAGCAAGTAATTTGCTCTAAATATGTATAAATAAGATACTCACTTATCGACCAAGTTGTGAGAACAGAATTTGGTTATTAAGTGAGGAGTATCTGTATATTATTGTAATAGTATCATTAGTAGATCTAGAAAAAATCCATAGTAAAGTTGATTTATGTAAAACTTCCTAGGGGGGTTCAATTCCTTATATTTTATTTTTGCTAATGTTTGATTGATTGACAGTTTTCAATTTAATTTAGTTAATAAAAATAGTAAATAAAAAAAAGAAGAGGATATTTAAGAAAGCACGAAGAAATAAATTTTATATATTGTATATAAAATATATTATTGATATAAACTCAAAATTAAGAAAATATTAAAATTGACATTTTGTTAGAAGGGAAATCATCTTTAGTCTCATCATTTTGGATCTGTTCTTGAATAGTTATTATAAAAAGCAATGCTCCATAAATTCAAATTAAATCTACTATCTATGAAACTAATTTAGTCAATCATAACATCAGTTTGATTTTTATATTTTTATAGGTGATATTTAAAAAAGTAAATGTTTGTTTGATAAAACAAAAGTAACACTTTTTTTAATCTGCAATATTATACAAAATTTTTCAATAATACAATGTATATAATACATTACGTTATTGCAATATATTCAATGGATTATTATACAAATACAATGACCAATAAAATATAGAATTAAAAAAATACTTTTGGGATAGGAATCTATGTTCTGTTTCTCTACATAATAAACAATAAAATATAACTGAATAATACTAAAATTACACTACAATATTTATAACTTCAAAGATATATATATATATATCTGAAGTAAATGGTGCTTGAAAAATTTTAAAGTAGCATTTTAGCAGGTAATTAAATTTATTAAACTGTGCTTTAAATTCAAGCAAAAACTGTTTTCAGCAATCACTTACCTCCTAAGTTATATAAAGTTCTAAACAACATTTGCCATTATTAATCTTTTCTCAATAACAAGAATTCTGATTAGTCATGATAATTGCTGTAAATAATTAAATAAAGGCTAGATAGCAATTTAACTTGTCTTTTATTCAGGTTGTAAATATTATATTGAAATATCTTGATTAAATTTTATTTTCTTTATTATTATATAGAATATAGAGACTTATGAGATAGACTAAATATTTATTCTTCTATTACACTATTCCATTTATTTTGTATTTAACATCTTTATGTTTTCATTTAATAAACATTTTTTCCTCTTACATTTATTGTTTTTATTATTATTTTATATATATATGCAGAATTTATTTTATTTAACTCATATCTTGATGATCATTTTCTTTCAGTAATTCATTCTGAACCTTATGTTGTGTTATCTGTCATTATATGAAGATTATTAATGCATATACTATAGTTGTGTTCCATAATTCAAAAAAATATTTAAAATGAACTATTTAAAAATGATTTCAAGATAATGGTTGAAAATATTATTAAAAATTATTTAAATTTATTTTATTCATAGTTTTCATTCTTCATATAAAGTGTAAAATAATAATTGATTAATAAAAATTTATCTTTCACTTTCAGAATCTTTGTTCCAGAAGATACTTGGGCAATGGAGATTGAAATTTCTAATTGCTCTCCTTCAAACAATTCTGCTGGTTCAGTAATTCAATCTTGTGTGTCAGATTTTGGAATTCGCGCTCATGCATTACCTTTTCCAGAACATATTAATATTACAAATGATAGTAATGAATTTTTACATATAATTTCACAACCAGAAACCGATGCATATTATTATATCATGATAATCTCAGAACCTCATGTTACATTTACAATTACTGCAAATTTACAAGGTAATTTTTTAATTTTTGTTATTTTAAAGAAAAAAAAAATAAAATTTTAATTGAAAATTGCATAATTTTAATGAAAATTTGTTAAATAAAGAAGAAATGTTAATCATTGAAAGACATTATTTTTATTTTTGTAAATATATCATAATTGCTATATTCATTTATTTTTTGTAATTACTGTATTGTATAAATTGTGTTTATACAGTAAATACAAAATTATACTAATAATTTTATATTTATTGTATAAAAATGAGTAAAAAAAAAAAAAAAAACAGAAATTACAGAAAATGAATGAATATAGTAATTATAATATATTGATTTTTTTTATATAAAAAAGCAGTATAACTTAATATGAGAAATTGCAGTAAAGATTTTCAACAAACTAAAAATTTTTTATCTCTTTTTTTTCTTTTCCCTTATTTTCATATATATTAATTCTTTCAGAGCTTTGATGTGTGTAGACATAAAGGAAGTGGAAGAAAAATGATAAAAAATAATAAAAAAAAATGAGTTAAAAAATTTCATCCTGATTTTATTAATCCAGCTTTTTCAAATCAGTTTTTTTTTGTATTTATTGGAAATTTGCCCTTTTGATACTGATTCCTAAATTTTTTCAGTTGCTGAAATATTTTTTTAAATTACATGTAAACAAACATTACAGCAATCATATAATTAAATTTTACAAGACAATTTTTGAATTACTAAAACAGATATGATCATTATGTGAGGAAATATTAATAAAATAATAAGACAGTTTATAATAAATTGATATTAATTTAAAAAAAAAATTGCTTCAAGTTAGCAGTCAAGTGACATTGAGAATTTACAGTCTTTTTCTCAGTCATATTTGTCAATTATGAAAGAGTTAGATCAAAGAATCAAATCTGAAAATGCCTTAAGTAAAAATGTGATAATGTTCACATCAAAAAGGAGAAGGATTAATATTTTTAATTTATATAACTTAATATAGTAATGAACTTGAAACTTATATTTGTTACAGATATGTGAACACAAATTTTTGAATTGAGTACAAGTCAAACTTTATAATAAACTTGAGTTTTAATAATAATAAGCCATAATAAAGTTGAGTTCAAGTTTTATCTTTAATGATATTTTTAAAGATGATAAAAATTGAATTTATCTAAACAGCTTTTTCACAATATAACAAAAAATTATCAGTATTTGAGTTTGTTTGATTTTATAAAAAATTTTATAAATTTATTACTAAATTCATATTTTTTCATAATTTTAAATTATCACTAATAGTATGGAATTTTTAATAGTAAGTATTTAATAGATAAATTCTATATTTATAATTTTGATAAATAGAATAAAATAACCTGAAAAATCTTTTTAACACAAAAATATTCTTAATTTTTATTAAATATAACAAAAATAGTAATGAAATTATATATTTTTCAATAGTAGTGCAATTAGTGAAATGCTCTTTAACTACCAAAAAAATGAAAATTTCTAATGCAATTTTAATTTTATAGATTTGCAAATTTATTTCAACCTTTTGCAAATTGACTTAATCCATTTGAAAATATATTTAAACTATGTGCAAATTTATTTAAATCTTATGCATGAACATTCAGACTCTTGGTTATGAATGGTTTGTATAACAAAATGGTGAGAAAGAAGTGAATAAATGAGTATAATATTGATATTTTAAAATGAAATGGCATTGCTAGAGATGCAGTGGATGCAGCTCTCACTTGATGACACCATTGTGGGGTGATACCCAATATTTTCAAACATATGTTAAAAATTACATTTTTGTCAATTTTATAACTGTAAGCCTTTTTTAACTGCTTACCAAACCCCTATATATACAGGGTGTTCACTATCTCCTTCAAAGAAACTACACTACGATGTAGAG
>WUQG02043880.1:0-10556 GCA_011317285.2 Androctonus mauritanicus
GTTTTATTAAATATATAAAGACATAAAACGAATAAAAACATTTTAAAATTAAATCAACTTCTACAAAAAAATAGAATAATATGACGCTCCCGCCTCTTCTTCCTCTGTCCTTTTTTTTCTGACACTTCCTCTCGGGCGCCATCCTCAATCTCACATAAATATATAATATATACGTATATATTTTTATTTATTTTTTTTAATATTAACCATATGTATAAAAAATAAAAAATAATTTTAAATAATAAATTTTACTTTAATTCATTATTACGACTAATAAAAGCTAATAATTGAAACGACGGACTAAAAAATGTTTCTCTTACTAAGTTTATCAATAATTCATTAGTCAAATTTCTTTCTCAAAACAGGAAAATATTATTAAATAATATATAATGTAAAAAGAATATCTGTTTTTATTTCAATAACTTATACAGTTATCTCGGATGTAATAATAGAAAAGTTATATTTTTTATGACACTTTAGAATGAAAATTATGTTAGTTTTAATTATTCCGCCAAATCCCATCAGTTTGTTCTTATCTATTGGTATTACTCCATTGTACGTACTATTCTGTTCTTTCACAAACTGCATTCATTAACTGTAATAACCTTCAATATGCGCCATCCAATGGTCAGAAATCTAATAAATTCCTTTATTTCAACTATTGTATATGTTATACAGGTAATTTTTGATTAATGAATCAGTAAATTCGTTCCTGGAGTTTGCTTATAAAGTAAAAACTCCCAAAATCAATTTTCCATAGGCATAATGACTCTACAGGAGTTTCATTTTTAACAATGAAGTTTGATCATAATAAAGGTAAAAAAGTCAAGTTTATGATTAAAAAATGAATTATTTATTTAAAGAAATGAAACATAGCTTTTAAAATCAAATAATAATTCACAAATCAGAGGTTTATTCCAGGAGAATGCGATTTATTGCCACATCTTGCCACTCGCTCATGTTCTAGACTGGCGTTCACAATTTCCTTTCTTTGCTTTTATAATTTCAAGCAAATTATAATAACAAGGAAATTGTTTATATCACATAAATGTTAAAGAACTTTTTCTTCGTTATTATTGACAGATAAGTAGGCATGGTTTTATACAGATAGATTACTGCCTTATGAGTAATCCAGAATGAAAGTTTTTTACATATTGTGCCAATAAAACCATGGTGATGAGAGGACTGGCTACTTTGGTCGGCCATTTTGATTTTTCTGATTTCGTAGCAGACGACAAAGTTTGTTACAAATTCAATCGTGCTGTATTGTATGTGGTTTGAAGCGCTGTTTTATGAATGTTTAGCATTTTTTTATCGCAATTAATGCTTATATTTTCATTTTTTTAATACTTCATATTTGAAACAAACAGGACTCATAAACCTGAGAACTGGTTATGCAAGAACTTGTAAACTGAGTTGTGAACTTGTCCCGTATTGTTTTTTCGCGAATTAACAGTCCTATACTACGTTAATTCTTAATACCAGATTAAGTAGGATTTATAATTATAAGATTTTTAATCACGCATTTTACTTATAAGCCTAATATGAATATAAAATTAATTAAAAATAGCGTGGCTAGCATTCAATGTCAGAATTTTAAGTATGCAATCTTTTTAATGACAATAGGGCTTATTCGTATCTGATTATTTTCAAATAAGTTTTAAAAAGAGTTCATAGAAATAACTCATCCCTTCATATAACCAGCGTGAAGAAAATACTGGGACAGATATTCGTTATTGGCTGAAAGACGATTTATCTCTAAACTTTTACACCAATTCATCGAAAGATTTGTAGTTGCATTGTTTTTTATTCTGACGATTTTTCACATCATTCCAACTTAAATAAACTGTTAAATGAATCTTTTAAGTTATAATTTTGATCTCTTCCCAGCCTATATGACTGAACCGCCCAGTTTTTTATCTACGGATTTCTCTTAACATAACTGATTATTTCAGTGATAACGACAGATAACACGAACTTCAATGATGACAATTATTTTAGTTATCTTAATACGAAAGCTTCACGAAAACTACTGTATAGTGTTGAGACAGGCGAAGTAATTATTATCGAATAATTTGTTATATGATAATCGATTGTTTAATAGAAATTCTTAGATTTAAACAAAATTGATGGGTTTAGAAAACTATCTCAAAATTGGCCAAAAGTATAAGTTTCTTCAGAGTTCACTTACGTGTAATATTATATAACATCATTCAGTATAAAATTATGCAAATACGCCTCTCTGTGATTTCGTGTCGAATAATCCATATGTTGAGTATTAGAGTCGATTGGTTAGTTACACGAAAAGAAACAGATCTTCACCGCAATATAAAGATAAGAATGCACAGTACATCCCAATTTTTTGAAAAGTCAGACTTACTTGTTAGCCAATTGATAGCTATCCTTCATTGTACTGGCTCTAACCTGGATGAAATCTACCATTTCATATCCCCAGACATCCTTAATCCTTTAAAAATATTTTTATCGTTGGCAGATTGGCCGGCTTGGCCGAAGGGCGCAGAATAGGGGCACCCTCGCATCTACTAAACTAACAATTTGTTGCAGGCGATTGTTGGTGTTATATCGTTCAAAATGTAGTATTTTGTTTACTGAGAAATATTTGAAACAGACGGCTAATATAATTTTTCATTCATCAGTAAATAAATCAGTTACTTTTAAGAATACTAAAATATATTTAATCAAATAATTTACAATCGGTATTGGCCAATTTGAGAATTTTAATGACATTTTCAATATCTCAAAATTCAAAATATAAAAGTTATTTACGGTCGAGCGTGGATCGAGAAGGCTAGTCAGTTTAGCATTAATTCGTATTGAACACGATACGTCGGTTGGATTGGCCGCCTGGAAACGCTTCAGCTTTTCATTTTGGAGGACCCGAGTTCGAGTCTCGGGTCCCACCCCGTTATATATTTATCATGGGTCCGAGCCCGGCCGTCCATTCCCCCCCTCCAGCGTCCGGCTGATCCTTCCGCAGGAATGGGCAGCCTGTAGAAGGGCTGGTTTGGCCCCGTCATATAATATTCTTAGAAAACGGAATGTAGCGTCAATTGTTGACAAAATAAAGAAAAAGATAAATATGATAAAAAGAATTTAGAAGGCATAACAGAAGAATTTTCCAGTGGAAAAAACTCTGCAGGATTGCGTTATGAGATTGTTGTTGTTATATTTTCTTTTGCTATTTTTAGTTGTTATTTTTTAATTTTAGGATAGTTAAAAGGATTCGACATATATTTAATTTTAACAATTTAAATATTAATTATGTATTTAATTAACACAATGTTATGCACTTTTATTTAACACAATAATAGCTTTAACGTTTATCTCGAAACACTGAACAGAGCGTACGCTTTTGCAGAATTGTTTTTGAATAATGGCTTAGCAACAAAATAATACTGGAGTAAAATTTTACGCGATATTTTGATAATCGTAAATTTTTAGGTGCTAAAAATAAAGATCAATTTATTATATAAATACTAAAAACGCCTCTCGTACCATGTAAAAAATCAACTCTGTCTAATATCCAATATTTGGTCATAAAAATATCAATTTCGAATACTGTTTATATCTTTCGATGGCTATTCTAGGACGACTTTCTACAATCAATCAAAGCAATTCTGCTTCACCTTGCTGTCTTGTACTGTATATTTTTTAAAGCAGCATTCTATTCATTTGCCATTATCATTTTATCTATATGATTTTAAGTCGCTTTTCATTCCGGTAAATACTAAGCGGCGGATTATTGCAATGCCATCTTCCATCAGACGGTTGACTCCTGATAAGGTCAGCTATCAGACGGATGATAGAATTCAACGATTCGAGCGTGTTTCAGCTTGGTTACTTTCAGGTAACTTGCCATATAGCTGTTTCAGGCCATATATTAAAAGTGCCAGATTGAAGGTCTACAGTTTCCGTGTATAACCTGAATCTGCCAGACTTACAATATATGGCAGTTTCAGGTAAGCTGCCATATACTATAGCCCATCACAGGCTAGCCAACATCCACGATGGAATTGGCTAGAACACATCCACGAAGATTCGAAGATGAGGTACATTGAGCTGTGCCTGGATTGTTCTTGAAAAAACTGGAGGTGTGGGAGCCGAGAACTGTACCAGTATCCTTTTTTTTGCATATTTTTTACGCCCCTTTCCAATCAGGAAAATTAGTAATGGGCGGGGTCAGTTCCAACCACGAGCTACACTCATACCTGTGGAGAATGCCGGATGGTGAAGGACGGGGATGGCCGAGCCGGTTCCAGCACACCGAAAAAACTTTTCAGGAGTTTTGAGACCCGGGACGTGAACCCGGATTTTCCTGCGTGGCACGCTGACAGCGTTACTACTCAGCCATCCGGCCGTTGTACCGTATCCTCTAGAGTGGAAGCAGAGCGCGCTTCCACCTCCATCATACAGCCGACTGTTTGCGATTATTAAAAGATGGGAGCATTTCGGGTCTTACTCCAGGCTGCCAATATCCATCGAGTGATCATCATTTTCAGTTTTACATTGCTTTCCATTTTCGTCAGATACTGATTAGCGGCGTTAGTCAAAGTATCTACAATAGTACCACAAACAAATCGTGTGATCGGTCATCGCACGAAAAAGGGGTTCAACGAGTCGATCTCAGACTCCCGAAAAAACCTGGAGATGTGCGACTGGAAATTGAACCAGATCTTGAAAGAGTGAAAGTGGAATACACTTTCACGCAGCAGTTTGGCCTATTCCATATAGGTTTCAACCAGACAAAAACTGTGACTGTAGAGACGGATTCGGATCTTTTATGTAAAGTTCAGAGATTCGTGATTCGGTTTGGATCTTTAGGTTGAAAACCCAAGACCAGATAAAACTATCGCTGGATTAATATTAAGAAACAAAATACAGTCAATACACTCGAAAAATATATACATTAAGTTACCCGCATGTTTTCTCAAGTTTCAAATTTATGATAACTATAACACTTCTCTAATGTATAGGCGATCGGCAGGATTGCAAAATGCAACCTTCTGGAAAAGGGAAAAGTGTCATCATTTTGATTTTCCATGCAGCTATCCAGTCGACTTTTATAGTTATGAATATTTTTAAGAAGGGTTATAATAGATGAATGGAAGAGACGCTAATTTCAATTTTATCGAAATATCAATTTTCATAGTAGGTAGCGTCGGTCCTAATTGACTACATAATAAAGCAACAGCCTTTCATTCCAAGGATTAAGATTTAATTCTGGGTTATAAACTTGCAGATATTTTCAGACAGGTCTACTGACTTGTCAATGCCGATATTTCACTCGCTGACTAAAACTTATCACAAATGTATGTGATAGTTGATGACCGATACTAAGACTATGGAACAGTCCCACCATTTTGTTAGACTGGTTTTAATTAAACTGCCATGTCTTCTGTGTGTGTGTGTGTGTGTGGGATATATCTGGCGGTAGCCACTTTTAGAGCCTTTCCCCTTGATTTGTTATCTGACAAACGTGAGAAACAGTTTTCACTGTTTCTCATGTTGGTCAGATAACAAATGAAGGGAACAATTGAACAACAGATCACAAATGAAGGGAACAAACTGAATGAACAATTTTCCGACTGACATCACCCATGGTGATGTCAGTGGAAAATTGAAGGATAGGATTAAACAGATGGGGCCTGGACCTTTCCCGAAAAACTGAAATTATGGAATTTACTCCGAGATGGTAAGTAAAAGATTGTTATTTACTTCTATTTTTTAAATTATCTATTTACTCAAGCGAGTGAATAGTGTGGATATCATACCGAATACTCAATACCTGGTATTTCTATTAAACAGCAATTGTCACTGAAAATGGTCAAACTAATTTTTAATGACAATTACTGTTTAATAGAAATATCAGGAGTAAAGATCATCTGAAATATTAAATAAATGCAGTTTTCCACTTTATTCCATCATCCAGGAGTAAAGTGGAAAACTGCATTTATTTAATATTTCAGATTAAAATATAATTAATACATATGACGCATAATATATATATAGTATATATCTTCCTGGCATGTAAATGAAATACCATGGCCATACAGGCCATTCGCCTACACGTGGTTAAACATACGGATACTAAACTCGGTATCCGTCATATGTATTAGCACTATGTTGTTTGAATAGAACATATATTGTAATTCTCTGAAATTTTCTCTTTCTCCTCCTGTATCTAAGTTCATAATTATATATTGTATATAAAATATGTCATTCCGAAGAATGGTGATCAACTATCGGATGGTTTTGCTAAAGTAGCACGACTTATAAATGATAATCGATGGCAAAGATAGGTGGTGACACGTAGACGAAGTTAGACTCCTTGGTGGAGAAAAGTCTAAAACTTCAGCAGCTAGTCACAGAAGCAGCCAAAATTTCAAATATAATGGCCACGAGTTGGAGTATGGAAGAGCAATTGTAATAGAAGAATAAATAAAAAATTTTATTTTTATGTTTTGTAAATAATTTCATGGTGTATTTCTTAAATATTATTTATCAATTATATTAAATTATATTATATCGGAGTTTTGTATATAATAAGTATTTTTAATTCATACGCCTATATATTTCCAGTGTTTTTAGTTGGTGCCTCGTAATACATTAGGTTAATGGGAAATAGACGATATAGTTACAACGTACTGTATATCAAAGTCCACCTATACCGATGCGCAACTTACCACCACGCATTTCTTTCTTGGTAGATTCACACTTCTTACAGTGTATTATTAAGATGCCCATATGTTACCCATAGAAATAGATATCAAATAATTTCTTTCACCTAGCTAAAAACTGACACATTATCAAAATAAAAAGAAGCATCCATATATATATCGTCGATTAGGCCACAGATGATAAAAATACCGTAAATAAAGCTTAAGATGAAGCTTTATTTAACCATATTTTTTATCGATCTGTACCACCATTTGTTAAGCCTTTCTATAAATATTTAATTAATTAAGTATGGTAGTAGTAATAGCGGACCAATAAAATACGGAACTACCAATGGCGGATTTTTGGCAGGCGGCCCGGCCACCCACCGGCCCCTTTTTTACCATAGCGATACATACAGTACTTAATTTTTTGATAAGATTTTTAACAAGATTGATCTACTACAACAATATATCCGAATCCAAGACTACCGGTGCCATTAAGTCGACAGTTTTATAATAGACTATCAATGCCACCAGTACCACTGGTATTCGGATAAAGCATGTAACAAAATTCGATTTTGGTACGTATTTTCTCTACAAGTAAAAGAATCGATTTTCTATAATTAAAAGAAAAAAACAAGATTTATTTTAATAGGGTGGGGAAAATGTGTGAGGCCCGGGGCCCCCGAAGGCCAAATCCGCCACTAGGTAAATGACTTATAAGTTAAAAGCGAGAGTAAAAAAGGTCTCACATTTGACTTCCATTTTCATAGAAGCGTAGAGCGGCTGTTTCAAGGCAGGATTTTCCGATCTGCAAGTAAAAGTTTTCCCATCGTGTTCTCGGCTGGGGGCTAAAGTCCATTTCAAAGCGGCGTTGGCTCTTTTCCCGTCACTTAACGTTTGAGTCGTATATTCTATGCCGTCCTTGACTATGTCTCCTTCACCGTCCAGCCAGGTTAACTAAGTCACAACAATCAAACATATTTTATTACCTTTTTAAATAAATTATATTTATTTAATCAACATAAATAAATAAGACGGATAATTTTAAACATTTATTCCTTTGTTAACCTATTTATATACGAAAAGTTAAAACTCATTTACCGTATAAACCAAATTCGAATTCAATAATTGACTTTATAAAAAATTTTAACATCCAAATCTCTAACTGCTTTTATATATAATATACTGTATATGTACAAACTCTAGGAGATAACCTTCCACGGTTTAATCCTTTGTTCTGGGCTATTCAAACCTATAAGTACGGGCCGGATTGGCCGCCTGGAAACGCTTCGGCTTTCCACTCTGGAGGACCCGGGGTCCCACCCCTTGAAAATATTTATCATGGGGTCCGGGCCCGGCCCGTCGATCCCCGTTCTCCACAATCCGGCTGACCCCTCCGCAGGGGTGGGCAGTCTGTGGAAGGGCTTGTTTCGCCCCATCACTTAGTATTCTCATTGAATGGAAAGTGGCGTTAAAAAAAGAAAAAGAAAAAAAAAGAAAAGGCCCCTCCGCAGGAGTGGGCAGCCTGTGGAAGGGCTTGTTTCACCCCGCCACTTAATACTCTTACTGAGTGGAAAATGGTGTTATCTGTTGGCAAAAAAAATATGAAGCTTAAATGGCTGCTACGTTTTGTTTGTAGTACTTGCCACCAGTATCAAGTCTGGCTTTCTTGAGTCCATCAGCTTTGCTTCTAAAATAGTTGTTATCCTTGCCGGCAAAGCTCGGATGCTTGCTATCAAAATGGCGTTTTATCAATAGTTTGTTCGGCTTCATAGATCCGGCTGATAGCACTTCACAACAAATAACACATTGCGGTTTCTCAATTCCTGTTGTAATTATTGAGGTAAAACCATACTGTAAAAAATCCTCACTATATTTTCTTTTCTTAACGTTCTTCTCTACACGATCCATTGTCATGGGATGGTTTGCTAATGAAAATAATATATAACAATAGCTTTAATAATACAAAAGATGATACATGGCATAATTCATTCAATACAGTTTATTAAAGTTTCCTATAATTTACTATTCTCTGTGTTGTTTTTTTACATACCTGTTACTATCACAAGGGGGCAATATTCACATCAACTACATCTGAATATAGAAAGACCGATCAGAATCTAGATTAAGTTCCTATGGTACAGATATTTTTTATTGCAGTGGTTAATGATTTTACATTTACCTAATAATTATAATTCATGAAATGTCGTTTTACCTCCAATACTGCTGCTTTCAACACAGTACTGCTTTTAACAGAGTAGCTGCTTTAAACACAGCAGCTGCCCTCTACACATGTATGACTGGTCCGCATAAGTACATTATACCGCCAACCCTGTCACATACACCAGTATTTGTACGGGGTGTATGTGATGGGGTTGATGCGATGCCGGGTACTCGTTTAAGGGCGGACCCGCCTGGAGAAGGATAAAGGAATAGTGTCTCGGTTCCTAAGACCATCAGAAATACTGTATATATTTTCCGATGGTCTTAGGCGACTCCTGTGAAAGGATCATTTGACACCCAAAGGGGTCGCGACCCACAGGTTGAGAACCGCTGCATTACACATGCGTGTAACGGACTCGTATATTTTATATTATATATATGTAGATTGTAGAATTGTGTACGAGTATTGATTAATAACTGACTAATACTGAAGAGAAATACGTAATTTTTAAAAAATATATTACAAAAAAAGGGAAAAAAACATCATTACAAAAAATCATCATTAAATTACAAAAAGGGAAAGAGCCTAACTGCTGTATATATATTATATTACGTATAAAAATTACTTTGTAATAAACAAAGGTGCTTTTCTGACTTTTTCGTGCAAAGTTTTTAATTACAGCATATAAAATTAACATTTTTGACAAGATCAGTCTCAATACTGAGTCTTGCCCAAGTGTATTAATCGCTCCTGTAACATAGTAGATCTTAGATAATTTTTTAATACTTTAGTTTACTGAAAGAGTGCTTTCCAGTGGCGACACTGACATGAATTGTCAGCAGAATACGCAGACAGATGCATATATTTAGAAACAGTCCTTCCATTTTGTATTTTTTCAAGCAATTAAGGACTCAGTTGATTGTCTTCAAAATTTGTTCGGTGAACAGTTGGCAGATGATTCATCTCCATTACAAGATTTTCATTGATTATATCAGTAGGATATTGCTTTGAGAGTGATTTTCATTTTTCTTTTAGCTCATCTACAGAAATAGTAGGTACTTCCAGAGAAAACTGAATTGGTCAGAAATGTTCTTCGTAGCATCGAAACGAACTGTGAGTCCACTAATAATAATATCTAACACTTCATAGAAAAGAGACTCTGAAATAAGCTTCTTCAGGGAAGTCATCCGTTTCATCTTGTTTGGACAAATCTACTGATATGACATTTTCATCGCGAAACACATGGGTCTCCTTAGGCCTCATAGGCCCCGGATCAAAGTCCCTGCTGGACCTCCTTCTCCTAGATGCTGAGTATACCTGTCGAAGATTGATCATTTTACCAATATTTATTGGATTGTCCCTAGAAAGAATACTTTTTAATTTGAAAATTAGTCCATGCATTGATTTCATTTATTATTTCAAATCCTAGGTTTATTGAAATGTTATACAGTAAGACCCCGTTTAACGCGGGGATACATTTCAAAGAAATCAAGCGCTAAATGAAAGAGCGTTTTTTTTGGTCAACAGATGACGCCACTTTCCACTCAGTAAGAGTACTAAGTGGCGGGCGAAACAAATTCTTCCACAGGCTGCCCACCCCTGCGGAGAGGTCAGCCGGATTGTGGAGGATGGGGCTCGACGGGCCGGGCCCAGACCCCATGATAAATATTTTCAAGGGGTGGGACCCGAGACTCGAACCCGGGTCCTCCAGA
>WUQG02043891.1:0-10555 GCA_011317285.2 Androctonus mauritanicus
TTTCTTAAATTCTGAAAGCGATTCGGATAATCAGCGATTCGGATAGTCGGAGTTCGGATAATTGGAGTTGTACTGTACTAAATTCCTATACATAAAAAAAAATCATCTTTTTTAATATAACTTCACTTTTTATTAACTTTCTGAAAAATTCCAAAAAATCAGAATAAATAAATAATTTTTTAATAAAACACATTTATATATGTAATACAATAATCCCCAAAATTATGTCATAAGTGAGACTGAGATTGGCAATGTTATTTGAGACAATATTAAAATGGCGTAATTATTTTTCTTGATCAAAATTTTAACTAGAACCAAATATTCTATATTTAGATAAGATTTACAAAAAGTATGAAATTGATAAATAGAATGACAATGTAAGGAAGAAAATGCATTCTCTTTTGAACTATATAGCCAGCATATGAAAAAACTTTTTCATTGCAGTTTCCATTATTGGATACTATTGTCCAATAATGGAAATTGCAATGAAAAAGTTTTTGATCATGGCTTAAATAATTCAAATGCTGAATATTGAGAGAAAAATCTCTCTTCTTCTCGTAAAAGCAAGCAAATATCCCTTAAATTCTTTGCCTTGTTGGTGTTTGTTGCTCGTTCAAATCAGTCCTCAAGAATCTTGTTACAGGTTCAATGAGTCCAATTCCCTTAGTAATTTTGAAATCATCAGAGTCTGAAGAATCCGATTTAACCTGAGCCTGCAAACCAAATATACTTCATTTCTGAATGAAAAAATTAAATTCTTGAATTTGAGCCCTCATTATGGGAGTTAAAATCCAAATCATGTTTGTCTGTTTCCATAACATCTGGGGTTTCTTTGTTGCTTGGGCAACAAAGATCAACTTTTGGATGATATTTCAGTCTTTATTGTTTTGGCAGCAGCTTCTGTCCATGAGGCCCTATAATCCTTGCTGCAATTAGGATATTGAAGACTTTCCAATCCTGTTTTCTTATTAAATTTTAGGCCACTTTCCATCCTATTGGATATTAATTAGCAGAGCATTTCAGTATCAGTCTTATACTGCTCACATTTATGGTGAAATCTTCCCTTGTTGTTTTTCTGCTGAAGGTAATTAAATGATGGGACTATTTCAGCATTTGAAAAGTCATAGTGGGTTAGCTAAGAAATGAAGAGTGGGATCCAACAAGCAAGTAGTTGTAGTAGTAGAGAGGGAGGGGCCTATTCAGCCCAAGCACTGCGACCAACACAGCTCTATTGTGCATTCCAACAAGCAAGGCTAGACCCTTTTTGAAAAATTCCAAAGATATGAAACATGGAGGGATTGATCTGAGATCTTCTAGGATGAATCATAACACAATTTCATGTTGGTAAATTGGTGAAAATAATTTGGTTTTCTGTCATAGAATTTGGGTCATAGACTGATATATTGAATTAGATAGGAATTGTTTGGAGGCAAGATAACGTATGTATATGTGAGATGCAAATAATTTATAGCTTAGACCAGTTTATTAATGACATAAAAGCAGAGTAAGGCAAATGCAGAGATGAATTTGCTCACTTTGGTTAATAAATTGGGTCTGACATAATATAATTGATATTTGTATAGCATAGATTCCCTTCATATATGAACATAATACACTCAAGGTTTTTTCATAAAACAAAATTTAATATTATATCTGAACATATTTTATCAAACACATTGTATATACTATATTAAGCAATATATGTTATTAATTGGATCAACTATAGTTTCAAATTTAAATCTCTGAAATAAATGCCTAATTATAAAATGAGAAGTTTTAATGAAAATTCTGTCATTTTGAAATATTATACTAGTATATTAAATGTTATGTAGTTTTATAATATACTAGCCAGAGTACTCAGTATTACTTGAGAATTTCAAGTACATAATACAGTTCATTAACTTTTATATCATTATGACATCAGTATCTTGGCTGGCAATAAAAAGTATACAATAGATCCTTATGTATAATTAACAATAACTGCAACTTACATTCAAAAACCAATAAACATAATATTTATTAAGAATTTCTTTTATAAAAAATATTAAAATATGACAAATTATAAATTGATTTTAAAAAATTTTTCTGACAGTATTTATCTATATGCATTAGAATAAAATGGTAGATGAACTTAGATCTTAAAATTAATATGTATTAAATGCGTTTTTGATATATAGAAATACCCAATACTTAAAAACAATATTGAGAAGATTTAATAGATTGTTAAAACAGTTAATAATTTTAAAAATAAAATATGAGAGCATGTACAGATTACTCTGATAAATGATGTAAAAGAAATAGACTGAAGGTATATAAAAGATTTCATTTAATTTGGATACAAAAAATAACAAAAACCTTTTATTGATAAAAATATCAAAATAAACATGATGATTACTGAATCAAAATGTACTGAATATTCATAATTCAATTGATTTAATAGTAAATTTTCATGGGAAAAACAAATTTATATATTAATAAGCTGTATTTTTGACTTTGAATACTTTACTTTTTTATTGTTCAGCCTTGTTGAGATATCAATTGGTGCAGGATTTCGTGTAGTTGTGAACAATAGTTTTTATTTTTAAATAGTGCCTTTGATTTCCCTTAGTTGTCAAACACCATCTTAGCTAGTGTTTTGACAATTAAGGGAAATCAATTAGGGATTTTCAAAAATTTCCAATAGATGCAGGATATAAATCTTTTTATTGGCATGACATCTCATATTTTGTCTTTCTAGCCAAGAAAGAAAAATTCTTTATCAATTGATACTATAATTATATAGATATGCACAATATTTTTTTTTTCTATTTTTAATTTGATTTATCCATAATTGTTGAAAACTGGTTATGATGAAATTTTATAAGTTTCCCAGTAGTTGGTGACATCACTGATACATGACATAATTAGGGAAATAAATGGAGTGATGTACATTGTAGTGTCAGCAGTGTCTTTGTGAGGAATAGTTTAAATTTTATAAATTCTTTTTAACCTTATAACCATAGCTACAAATAATTTTTTGACATATAAAACTAACAATAAAATAATAATCAAAATAGATATATCACAATATGATGGTTCTAACAATGTGATGATGTCTCTAAATGGAAAGTATTTATAATTGTATAGCAATTTATCAACATATAACATCATATGTTGTTAACAACTACCTGTACCAAGCATGCATTAAAGGATCTCAGTGATACATTATCTTCAATCATTCTGTGAAAATTTTCCCTCGCCTAATGACCTTAGCAATATAACATTCTGCATTTTAAAATTTTGGAATATATGAAAATGTGATTGAATTTGAATTTATTTTAATAGAGAGTTAAATTAATAAATGCAATCCAATAATTCACACAATTTTTCTTCAATAATATAATTCATGAGAGATGTGGATGTTTTGATGATGATGATAGATACTATAATATTATGATATCAATTAACATTTTTTATAAAAGCTGTAAAAATATCAATGTATAATTTCTGCAAAATTACTCAGCCCATGAAATTAGCATGAATTGTTAGATTATAGCATATTGATAAAAATTTCTCCAGAGAATCATAACTCTCTTGGATGCATTTAGAGTTATAGTTGTTCAAAGTGTTTTTAACTTTAGTGGTGCCACTTTCAGTAAAGACAACTGCTAGCATGTATGCATTGCATTGTAAGGATTTAAGGGAAGCATGTTCTCAAATCAAATTGTTCATGCATAGAATGCTTCCATTTCTGAATGATTTTTATAGAATACTTTTAAATATATCACAGGTTGGGCAACATTTGTGATGAGGCCAACTGAAAGATTGAAGAACGGAGCTCAATAGGCTATGCTCAGACTTATTTAAAAAAGTAAAAATGTGGAGCTCTTGAAAAACTGGAAATGTGGGATCTGGATCCTTCAAGATAATAAGCTATGCTTTACTATGCTACCATCTAGGCCAGTTCTGTTATTTTTGATGGTCTATGTTATGCCAGGCATCAATAAATGATGATTATGCAATACAACAGAAAAATTATTTCTAAAAGCATTATATTGCATAAATAAATGTTATGAAGTGTACTATATTTTAATATACTTAAACAATGACAATTTGGTCCTCCTTTTGGAAGGAATTGAACCAGATTGATCATTACTGTCCTTCACAATCTGGCTGACCCCTCCTTGTGGAGGACAGGGATCAACAGGCTGGACCTGAACCCTATCATAAATTTTCTAAGGAGTAGGACCCAAGAATCAAATCTGATCCTTCAGAATGAAAAGCTGAAGTGTTTCCATACAGCCAATCTAGTTGATTTACTTAAGCTATGATTAAGAATTTGTTCATCACAATTTTTGTTATTGGACCTTAGTGATTATTCATATGATCTGGTTATAGTTTTAGAGAGAGTGCCATTTTTTCATTAAATCTTTATTTGATTTGCCAGATTTCATATTCTGTATTTATGAAAGACATGTATTTATTTTTCATAAATCAGTTTTTTGGTCAAAATTTTTTGTCTAGAACCAATCACTCCATTTTGCATTATATTTATGGGGAGATCTGACTCGATTTACATCATCTTAAATAATGTCACTGGTTTTGAAATAACCTGCAATGTAACTTTCAGCGATTATTATATATTTAACATACATATTTTAAATTTATTTCAGGTACTATTTTCAAGAGACTTATTCCTGATATTTCTGCAGAAAAAGATCCAAACAACATAAAAAGAATAATATTTTGTTCAGGAAAAGTATATTATGATATACTTAAACAACGACAAGTTTTAGGTTTAGAGTCTCAAGTTGCAATTTCTCGAATTGAACAAGTAAAATATTATCTATTAATATTTATCTTTTTTTAATAAATTATAATTACAATAGAACTGAATATATTTTTAGCTTTGTCCTTTCCCATTTGATTTGGTAAAAGAAGAGATTGAAAAATATCCAAATGCTAGTATTGCATGGTGCCAAGAAGAACATAAAAATCAAGGTTATTGGGCTCATGTACAGCCTCGAATGAAAACAGTAATTAATGACAACCGAAATGTGACGTAAGTAAACTAAAATTTCATTTATAAGTACAGTAATACATTAAAAATAATCATAAAATGAATTTATTAATTATAGATATGTTGGTCGAGCAGTTTCAGCTTCAACAGCAACAGGAAGCAAACAAATGCATAAAAAAGAACAAGAAAAATTACTTACAGATGCTTTTACTTTTTGAAGTATGTCTCATGATGCCTTATCTGTTTAAGCTCCTATGTAAATTAGTATCAAATTTTTGGAGCATTCATCTAACGTGTAGATATTAGACAGCTTATGATCTGAATTGAGTAATGTAATGTAAAATTGATTTCTGTTATATTCATGTATAAATGTAAAAATTCTCTAGCTGATGTTCAGATTGGAATTTTGTTTTTATCATTATATAAATTTAAAAAAATAATATTTTTAACTTGATTAAAATTAGCAAAATCTGCTATATTTTATAAACAAAGAAATTTAATAGTAACACTGAATGGAAAAAATTATTGAAAAATCAAGTAACAATTTTTGTTAATTGTAAAGAACTTATACTATAAAAAAAAATTTTATATTTATATAAATATATATATATATATACTGTATATGTTAAAAAATTTCTGTTATCATCAAAATTATTTCTTATTATTTATAGTAACTTATTGAGATTTTATTATATAAAATTAAGAAGTAGAATGAAGTATTATAAGGAAGTTATTGGCATAGATTGATGATGAATAAAATGTGCACATTAGAAACTTTAATAAACTGGGTTTACAAACAATTTGTGTTATATAAAATTAATAGTATATTGACACATAGTTGGCACTCTAGCTAATTGTTCTATCTGCATTGACATTATATATTTTATCCAAAAATATTTCGTTCTGTACCTAAATGTAAGTGCTTTTCTTAAATCATCATTAAGTTTTTTTAATAATATCACATCAGGCAGTCTATATTCTCTATAATAACAATATTTATGCAAAAAAATTACTTGTTTAAAGAATATTTTCTAAGTTTTAAATTTATTTTATTAAAATTTGTGAAAAGTTTAATTTATTGCTTGTAAGAAACATAAAACTTGTTATGTAGATCAATTATTATGATATTCATTCTGTATAATATATTATACAGAAATGAACATGAAAAATTGCATTAATTTTTATAAATTACATATAAAAATATGTATTGAAGCTTTTTATCTTCTAAATTTTTTACATTTCAAAAAAAATCGTTTTTTTAATCTGCTTATCTTTTTGAAAATAATTCGAAAGCTGTGAAGATATGGTTTCTTCATAAAAATGATTGAATAGTATATCTATTATAATTTGTTTAAATCAGTGATTATTTCCTGTTCTACTTAAATCATATCTTTATAAATTTTTTTAACATATTAGATCTTCAAGTTGTTTTGTGAAATTTTCTTTGATTGTTTATTGCCAACTTAATTATATGAGTAATTAATTGCTTTTATAATTCATTGCTCATTGATTGTGAATATAATTATATTAATTACTGTTGGCATAATATGGATATGTTTCTAATTATTACTTTTTCAAAAAACATACATCTATTTAACAAAATAAAAAATAGTGATTGCACATATTCCAGATACAGTTTTTAATATAATTTACTAATATTTTTCTATTCATCTGAAGGTTTGAATTATGACAATATTTTGTTGTTCTTTTGAAAAATTCTATATAATCTTTTCAATAAATGAATTATGATATTCATTGCATATTAGTTTTATTAAAAATATCTATAATTAATATACTTTTAACAGACAACAGAGATTGTTTTCAAATTCCAACTTCTAAAAAAAATATTTATTTTCACATTGTAATTTTCAGAATTATGGATAAATTTAAGACTAATATCTGATTAAAATTTTATAATAAATAAAGATACAATGATCTAGTCTGGCATTAAACATAAATTCAAAGTTGAATAGCAAGAAACAGGCTAAATAGTTAATAATTACAGATTAAATTGATGGATTCTAATATGCATTAATAAATTTCTTGCAATGTTTTTGGTATATTTTAATATGGTTCTAACACAAAAAACTCAAATGACAAAAAGCTTATAGAACAAAATCCATAAGAAGAAAACATCAGATTTTATCAATTATTATTATGAAACAGGCTTTTTTATAAATGAAAAAAATGCATAAATCTAAACACAAGACCTTATATTGGAAAAGTCATGTCAATTTAATATCATTTGCAGGCTCCTTATTAAATATTTTATAATAATTTCAGTTATGGTATTTATTTATAATCTGTATTGCATAGATTTTGCTATGATCATATAAAAAAATCCTGATACAATTTATTATAATAATATTGCATTGCGTCTATTAGCTGAATTATATATAGCGTATTCCTAACTACACACAATTGCAGATAGAATCAGTCTAATCACTACATCTATCAAATTTAATTTTTTTAATCAACTTATATAAAATAAAACGCATATTTTCTATTAAAACTTAGTGTTTAAAGCAAAATATAGTAATTATCAAATAGATGATAAACATTCTGCATTAAAAATGAAAAATAACAACACTTGTATAAAACCTGGTTCTTACATGCAGCAACAGATAATAGAATTGTCAATGAAAGGACAAACTTACAATAAAATCTGAATTTCAGTAGCTTAACAAAACATAGTAATCCATATCTGCATGTAACAAACTCTCCCTTACTAATTTACAAACAACTCATCCAGAAAAAAGAAAATATAAAAATTTACCTTAGCAATATCTCAGAATATATAACTAATGTAGTGCAAATATTGACATACTCAAATATTTATGCATTCTGGCACATCTCTAATGATGAAATTTCTTTACAAACATTAAAAAACAAAATGCTTTTATATTTATAAATCTATAAATAAATTATTTACATTGGTTAAAAGTTCTATCACTATCCAAAAAACATGATTAAAATAAGTTATAAAGATTATTACTATAATTTTAATTTAACTTTTCATCTTTTTTTAAATAAATTAAAAGTTGATTGCAGAGTTTTAAGTCAATTGTTATGTTGATTAGAATATGCATACTTTTATCCAATGAGCTTTTATATACATGGGTTTTTGTAATTTGAATTTGTCTGGCCATGTTTTAATATCAATGGATAAAATAGCAGTAACTTTCTAGAACTCCAGGACAGAGAGAGAGGATATATTTCCATTTGAATTATTGGGAAATGAACAGTTTTTAAGTTTTATCTTTATAAAAAAAACAAGAGATACCTTTACAATATAGTACTATGAAATTTGTTCCCTTTATCAGTACATTAGTCAAAATATCCTCTATTTCTGGCATTTTATCTTTTACAGAAGCTCTATTGGAAAATATTGGAAATGAATATAATAATTTTTAAAGTACTGTATACTTTATGAAAAAAATAAATACTATTTATAAAAATGCATATATTTAAAAGTTTTTTTACAGATTTATGTTCATTTACTGAAGTAGCTCTATTTTAAAATACAATACTGTATTGTGTTGTATTTTCCCATTAAAAATTTGCAGTGAAAAATTTTCATTTAATAAATGTTAAAATAGTCCATATATTGTATATAATGCGCATTGATACTAAGGATTGGTATTTTTCCCACTGGAGAAATAGATTTTTGGTGCTCTGTCTCACGAAAAGTATGTAGAGTTCAGGAAAAAAAATTAGCTAAAATGAAAATGTAATATGCCTATACAGGCAACCCTCGTATAAGGCCAGGTTCTTACATGCTAATACATGACGACGGAATATAGATTTCAGAAATTTGAAGTTTTACCGTTCCGCAAAGCGGAATGGCAAAAATTTGACCAATGAGAAGCTATCTTACGAATGAGGACATACTGTTACCTTTAGCAACACGTTGTGTTTGATCCCTCGATATTTAAAGGATTCAAATTTAAACTAAAAAGTCGCTATGGATAGCAATCGGTTTAAAATATGAATATAAGATGAACAGTAGCAGTTCCATAATTCCCGAATTCAATGGTGAAGGTCCCGTGTCGGGCGGAAGCTCTGTTCTTGTTATGGTGCCTCTTTTTTTTCTTTTGTAAAAAGTCAAAGCTATAGGTGGACCCCTTCCCACTCTCGAGAGTACCAAGGAGCCCAAAAGTTGTATTTATAAGACTGTTTTTCTACATCCAGAAGTGGGTTTATGATTTATTAAAAATGTGTATTTTGTGTGTGTGAAATTTTATTGTGCATGCAAAGAAACTATGATGTTTAGAAGATCAGAATGTTTATCAAATAGATGACTCTCGTACCACACAGAAGAGAGAAGAAAGGAAAGAGGGTTAGTGAACCGAACCTAACCATTCTGGTATTCCCAAAGCAGAAGGAAAAAGAATTCGTTATGGAGCTTCAAAGTTGGGATCCGGAATCAAGATTTTAAGGACTTTCTGCAAAACTTTTATAGATAATCAGATATTTTATACGTTTTTAGACATATTTTGTCATTCCGAATCGATTGCAATCAATTTAAATAAGCTACGACTTATCTTTACAAAGCTATGTAATTTTTTTCACTTAGATAATAAATCCGTTCGAAACTTGGCAGAATTCATGTTAATTTTTTTTGTATTGTTTTGAATGCAAGACATCTTACATTCATTCATTTTTCCATATTGAATAATAGTAATCAAGTAGAGAACTATAAAAACTTTATCGCTCACAAGTCAGTCAAAAAGTTAAGTACGAACAGTATGATAGAATATTAAACTTCAAATAAAATATATAAAGTATAAAATCCCAAATCATTGAAAACATTATCCACGTTAATTTTACTTTTCCTAATAAGATATTCTAGAGTTAAAATTATTGTTTTATTTTAATTAAATAATAGATTACTCCATAAGTAAAAATAGCTTTCTTTCAAACGAATCTCAAATCCATCCAAACAACATACGTTTATTTTTCACATTTCATTGGCTCATAGGCAGCGATGGGATTCAGCCGGTTCAATAGAACTGATACCTAATTTTTATCAAGTTCGGTGAACCGGTTGTTAAAATGGCACTTGTAATCAGGGTTCTCTCTAAGTGGGCGCCTCGGTAACCGCCCAATGTGGAAATCCCAAAATTTACACATTCCTTACTTTTTTAAATTAATCTGCGCAACAGAGTATTCTAAGTAATAATTAAGAGCGCTTGGCCCATAATGTTCATTCCGTCCATAGATGAAAAAATTAGACGGAACTATGCATGTAATATTTATTTATTTCATAAAACTCGTTATACCTTTGATGAAATACTATATTTTTATTCCTTGGCGTTTTTTATGCTCAGAAAAAAGCGAAGAAAATTGCAAATGACGTCAGTCAAGAAGCAATATGGAAGTACAGTCGGTTGCAGAAAGATCCGAACATTAGCGGAAACGGGTTGGGCTTTCCTACAATACGCAAAAACGGATCGCGTAATTACTCCAGTAGTAGATCGTATACGTAGAACGTGGTAGCGACTATGCAGACAGTCGCTTAGCAACGGGGGTAGGAAGGTGCATTGAATGGGTTTT
>WUQG02043902.1:0-10555 GCA_011317285.2 Androctonus mauritanicus
GATAAAAAATAGACTTTCCTGTTGTTTTTCATGAGAGACTCAATTAAGAGACCAATACAGTTTAAGAACTTTAACTAAAAATTGAAGTTAGAACAGTCAGATGCCTGATTCCGGCGTCTGATCAGTGATGCCAGTCAAAATGCATCTGAACATCAGGCTATATTGGCTACTTTAAACAATTTGGCAATTACAGTATGACAAACGCAGCACAGTTTATTTGAACTCAAATTCTCCTAATGAGGCTCGTCATACAAAAATAAAAAATTAATACGTAATCTGTAATCATTGTATCTAACAAATTTAAATTCGAGTTATAGAATGAATAAAATTTCTTGGAACATAAATTAAGTTTCGAGATATTGAATAATTCGATTTATAGAAATTCGACTTAAAAAGACAAATACAAATGAATATTATTAGAAGGCCATTTGGAAAATGAGAATTGCTTCAACTTATCGAAAATTTGAGTAAAAGAGGTTCAATTGTAATTGCTAAACACTATGACGAAGAATGTGGAAGTTAGTTAGTTCTTAAATAAAATATAATATGTTAAATAATAATGAATATAACAGTAAATAATAAAAGACCATAAATAAAATAGTGGCCATTTAAATGAGTGTGACACTTTTATTGCTTTACAGCAGTTACTTGCTTCTTGGGAAATTGCAACCAAGCTTACTTTGCACCATGATGTGGTATTGGATGGAGACAGGATAGGTCAGAGTCAATCGGCTCATACACTGTTGTTAAGTATGAGTGGTTATAAGAGTCAAGGCAGTCATAAGTTGAGGACTATATGTATTGTATATTTTTGAGTTAGTTTTTATATAAAATGTGATAACTAGTTTTTCAACTATTATTGATTTTCAATCCATTTTTTCTCTCTTATGCAGAAAATATAAAAATAGACTTTATTCCATTCTGCTGCTTTAAAAACTAATTTTTTAATTCATATTTTGTTCACAACATTATAGTGAAACAGTATTAAGTGAGGTGATGTTAAATAAAGAACTTAGTAAGTTCTTTATTTAACATCACATCATTCACCTATTCTTATATTAAGTTCACATGATGATGACCCTGATGTAAAGAAAGTGAAAATATTTTTTTTTATATATCTGTAAATGATACATGCATTTAAGTAGTTTATTCTGCCATTTATATTATCATATAATGCATCATTTCTCTAATGATTCAAATAAACTTATATTAATATTATTTTTTAATTACATATCTTAAACCTATTGAGGTTCTAATCAAAAATTGGTCTGGAGTTAAAAAAATTTTGAAATTTTTTTAACTCCAGACTACAATTTTTTTAACTCCAGACACTAGTGATATTTCAGGTCAAATATCACTAGTGACTATTGGTCACTAGTGATATTTGACCTGAAATATTTGATTTTTTAGTTATTACTTCAATAATAGAATTATTATTAATATTAATTTTTGTTTTCATGGTATTATATCTAAAATAAAATGAATTATTTTATAGCAACATGAGCAGGCAGAAGAATGTTCAGGAGAAATTCCTTCTGGTCCTCAGATTACACTTCATTACAAAGACAGAACTATTTTGGAGGATGCAGCTAATCTCATTATACATCATGTAAAACGACAGACAGGTAAATAAATAAATAAAAAAGTTTTCTCAAATTGATTTTTTTTGCATTTTTTAAAGAATTGACATAAAATAAAATAAAAATATGTATATTTCTTATGAGAATTTCTGATTTATTTATGGCATTTCCTGATTTAGATAATTTGACGTACATAAATTAAAATTTAGGATTAAAAATATCCAAAATATGTTTTGGTCATAATTATAATTTAATGTATAATGCATTATTACAAGTGTATATTGGTTATGTTACACATTTCGTTATGATTATTAGTGTAACGAAAATTGATAACATTATTGATGATGAATATCATTAGTATCCTCATACAAATATATAATATAGATAGATGTATTATGATAATCATTATATATCCTTTTAGATAGACTATATATATATATATATATATATATATATATATATAACATATAGTGTTCAATTTTACTATAATATTATTATATAATACAGGCAGTCATTGACTTATGACTAACTCATACTTATAGCACTGTAATGTCTTTGATAAATTCTGTTTTTGGTTGGTACAATTGATCTGGATTTGATTCCCTGAGTCATTGTCTGATATATAGAGAGCATCATTTTGTGTCTGATTTTTATATTTTTATGTTAAGTTTATTACAATAAAGTGAAGTGTAATAATAAATATTGGTAGATAGAAATCCATAAATTTTAGGCATTTCTGACTTCTGATATTTCCAACTTATGACAGCAGCATTCAAAATTCTTGGAAATGAACATTATTATAAGTTGAAAACTATCTATAATTTACGTAAATTTGATTTACAAAAATTTTTTTTGAAATATATGTTGTTTAAGTCAAGGAAAGTCTATTTTTAGTTACAAATTAAATATATATTCATTTTCTATTAAGTAAATATTTCTAACTTAAAATATCAAAACATATTTTTGCTTTGGACGCAAAGTTATATTTAATAGATATTAACACTTTTATAATGTAATATAATTTCAAAATATTAAGGAGCATTGGCATAATGTTTCACTGTAAGAATATTACAATAATTAATACTTCTATATTATAATAATAAAATATAGTATAGTTATTAGAGATTAATATTACAGACTTATCCACTTGAAGATTGTTTGCATCCCTTGTATGAATTTTCCAAGTCATGAGATTCTAATTCTATACTAGTTCTTTAATTTGGAAAGTCAAAAATTTTCCATGTGGTGAATTCTACCAGTTCTCCTATTGTGGTATAGTTTAGCAGAGTATTCTCTGGGATCCACTTATGAAACCCATGTAAGGATTCAAGGTGGTTTCTGTCAGTGTTGATCAAATATAAGGATTGTACACTGATTATGACAATGGAATATTAATACAATATCAATAATAATAAATAACATTCTTCCTTTTCCTATTAAATTAACATGCTAAATTTCTCCTAACGTATATAAAATGCACCTATATTGTTCTGTTATTTTCTTCTATTCTCTTCACATAGATTCTTCTATTTTAAAATCCTCATTATTGTAGCCTTACTAGGATTAGCATCATAGTCATTCTTCATAGTCATATTGGATGGTCAACTGATGGAATAGGATATGGCTTCTTTCTTTACTTTCAACTATCTTTTATCTTCATATTCTTTATCTTTTTTGTCTTTAACAAACACCTAACTTAGATTAAACTTCTTCATTTGCCACTCTGAATAAGCCTGATGTCTACCTTAGGGACAAGGAACTAATCTTGTTTGTTTCTAGACAGAATTTCCAAACAAATGGTTCCTTTCTCATATGGAGCAAAGAAGTATTTTTCACAAAGAAGTTCTAGTTTGTAATTAGTTTCTCTTTCCTTCTTTCAGATATTCTAAAAAAGATGGTTGATAATGCCATCAGTAAGAAGCATTACAGATACAACTTTTAAAATATTTAAACTAAATATAAATTAATTAAATTAAAGAAAATATTAAATTGAATTAACATAGTACTAATTAAATCCACTTTGCTTCGTTTATATCACATAGAATAAGACAAAAAAACTAGCACTTCATACAAAGCGAGATAATTTATTGCGGTAAAACGTTTTTGGATGTAAGTTCCGTCCCTCATCAGTACCGTCACTTACATACATTCTATTATTCGAATTCCATTACAGAATTTAGAAAACTTTTAAAAATTACAAAGGTTCCAAAAGTACATGCGCATAGAAACGAATACAGATACTTAATTCCTATGTCAGATATCATTATATACACGTAAACTTATTATAGAGTGGTACAGAATACCATAATAACAAAATAACAAGATAACTTAATATAGAGTGGTAAAAAGTAACAGTACAACATTAGAAGGATAAACATACACCATGTCAACATAATAAGACACCAACAATCGTGTATGTGGCAACCATATGAACACCCATTACCGTATACACCTAAATGCAAGCAAAAAAAATATTAAAATATTTTACAATGCAAATATTTCTAAACATTTAAACTTTGAAAATATTTTATAATGATCACTATCAATAATATAAAATAGTACTCAAAAAAATTACATCACAATTTTTCATATTGTTTTCTCAAAAGCTGTCATTATTTATTCATCAATAAAGTGAATTGGCATAATAAATAAAAAATATTTATCAAATATATAGTATCACTATTTATTTTATTATAATGCTTCATTTTTGATACAATTAAATTATAAAATTGCAATATTTGCATAATAATAATAATAAAGGAAATTCTATCGAATCATTTATTGACTATCTTCACAACAAGTTGTTGCAATACTAGTTATATTTATAAACATTAGTTGCAAAAATTTAATCATTGTAAGAACACTAACTTCAAAATGCAACATTGATTATTGTCACATTAAACATTTGTTCTATTTATAGCCATCTAATGGATGATGAAATCATCAGTGGCACGTATCATCATCCAGGATAGCTTTTTGTAATGGGATAATACAATATATAGTTTTTAGTTGTATAATGCATATGATAGAGTTTTTTGATACTACTGAAAATTTCAAGTAAATTCCTTTGTGATTAATTGAAATAATGATTTTTATCAAAATATTATTTTCTGTAAGATTGTCATCATTATTAATAATGATATTTTTCAATTAAATGAATAAAATTTGTTTTTAATTACTTTCCATTTAAAAGATACTAAGCAATAAATCATTCAAAAGAATATCAAGTGCTGATCCACAGCTAAGATCTTTTGGAGAGAAGTGAGAAAGATGAAAAGAGATCAATGATTCTGTTCATATAATCCCAGAAAAATTTTATTGTATTTGAAAATGATTCCTTGGTGATTAATCTCAATTTCAAGCATTGAGATTAGATCCAGTAAGCTGAGAAATTACATCAGATATTTCAAATGGAAAGCCGGAATTGTTAAAATGTTGTGTTGTAAAAAAATAAATGAGAATATTTATTATTTTCTCTATTTAACCATTATTTTATATCAAATCAAAAATAATTTGAAATTTCTGTATACTTAAGGGAAATTTGGAAAATTTTTGAATATGCAATTTTCATTCATAATAATATTGCAATCAAGAAAAATTTTCAACTAAGGTAATTTTAAATTATATAACTATCCTAGGAATTTTTAAGCAGCAAAAGAAGATTTTTATATCTTCTTTTGCTGATAGATGGAAAAGAAAATCAAGAAAATACCTTATGGCTATTTAATAAATCTGTATTAATTGTTAAATTGTATAGTATGATAGACTTCATTTCATAATCACCTCAGCTTCTGGTAAATTAACGTTATTGGACATAAATCAGAAAATTAAAATGAGTCTGCTTCTTCATTCTGATACTGTTGTCATAAAATATAAGCCACTTCTAGGCAAAATGAGATCACCTCAATATACTGAATATAAAAGGATAGAAAAGAAATTAAAAAGGTATGATATATTTATTTTAATGCTTTAATAAGATTATTATTTAATTGAAATTTTGTATATCTGATTAATATCTCTATTAATAATAATTAATATAATTGCAATTATTGTTAATAAAAAATCTAAAAGCTCTCTAAAAATATTTTTAACCAGTTAATATAAAATGCCAAATATTTTACTAGAAATAAGAAAAGAGTTATTCTTGAATCTGAAATAGGATTTGCTATCATTTATTGTTCTATAGAACAGTACTGCAATCCATTGTTTAAGAAAGGTATAACTTAATAAAATACTATTAAATTTAAAACTGATGCTTGTTATAAAAAATATTTTATTTTGTAGAACCTACTAAAATTGAAAGAAAAAATTTCCATTCCAATAATAATTCTGCAGAAAATATACAAATACAAAAGAAGTAAGTTATTTTCTTTTTTATTAATAATACAATGATATAAATCGGGTGGCCAACCCAAATGATCTTACGGGCCATTTTGGAAATGCATCATAACTCCGCAGGCCGCATATAAAATTATATATCACCATATTAGATTTAGAACCACTATAGACATTTTTTTGGAGTGAATATAGTTTTTCGCAGAATATAATTTAATTATTCTGCGAACTCATAAGTGTAAACTCATGAGTAAAACAGGCAATATCTGTCATATATTCGCAAGAATATTATTTTAAAATCAAAATTAATTTTTTCTCATAATTTCGACAGTTAATTTTTGAATATATGGATGCACAAATAATGTATTTTTTTGATACATTGGTTTTCATTACTTTGGCCATTATAAAATAAATATATTTTGTAAAAGTATGATGAATCTCACGGGCTGGAAAAATGTTCAAGGCGGGCCTCAGGTTGGCCACCCCTGATATAAATTATTATTCATAAATTAATCTTTTAATAATCTGACTATTGACTAACAAAAATATTGCCAGTTTACAGTTTTTATATTTCATTAAAGTTTTTTTTTAAATATAATAATCATAAATTGAAATAAATATTAAGTGATTGTATAAAATGTGAAAAATTTAAATATATTATCTTAGCATATTACAGAGAAAACTCTGTTTGAATATTTTTTCCAGATATTTTCTAAGAAAAAATTATTAATTAGAATATTTAAAAGTATCCATAAAGTTATTATGTATTGAAATCAAAACAATTTAGGAAAATATTGCAATGCAAATATATTTATTAATAAAACTTAAAAGTGTACTTTTATGCAATTCAAGGTGTTTTTAATATGCAATTTAAATCTATTTTATGCAATACAGGATACATTTTACAAGATCTATGAAGTTATTTTCTAACTTCCATTTTTAATTCTCATACAACTAATAGAACTTGAACTTTCAAATGGAAAGCAAAGATTATTGAAATGATAAATTTTAATTACCAAAATAAATTGATAAATGTACAAATATAAAATTTCAAAGATGTTAAATTTGGAAGTGGAATTTCTCCATTTTTATTTCCATTATATATATGGTGCATTCAAATGAAACTCATTCACAACATACTACGTGACTAGTTGACATTTCATTTTAAGAATACAGGTGTTAAAGTACAGCTGTATGTGTTGTGCATGTGCATTGCTCTTAAATTGTGCACTTGTGTCATTTTTAAATTTGTGAAGGTGTTTTTTAATCATACAAAAATGTCAATTAAATCAATTTTATTACCAGTTAGGAATGATTTTCTTCAATTATTAAATAAGTTTTCTTATGATGAAAAATTCTATTACATTTTTAATAGAAAAAATTAAATATAAAAATGATATTATTTGATGTTTTCAAATATATACAAAGAAACGAATTATTTGAAAAAATTAATGCAAAAGTGTTAGATTATAGAGGCTTTAAAAAACATTAATTATTTGATCAACTATTAATTTTATTACATTTTAACTATTTTAAATATATGCTATGAGTAGCAATAGTTAAAAATTATGGACATTTAAATATTCTCTCAATTTTGATAATGATTGCTATTAATAATGACTTAATTTAAATGAAATATTTGTTTGATTTTGATCATATGCAATCAATAAATTATTAAAATCTCTTCAAATCAAAGAAAGAGATTTCTTAATGATATTAACTAATTATTTCTTCAGATTAATATAAAATTTAATTTAAAATTCTGTATTTTATTTATATATAAATCATAATAGTAATCAAGAGGAAAAAAGTTTACATATATTTGATTATGCAAAGGATGAAGAATTTATCTTACCTGACAAAGGTTTGTTTGAGAATTTTTTATATTAATTTTTAGATTCTGAGATATTTCTAATTTAAAAATGTGAAATTCATTTCATTTTATATTGTTATTATTTAAAAATAAATATTTCTCTGTAAAGTTCTTCTATGAAAAAGTTATAAAAGAGTTATAAAGTTTCCTAAATACATTCAAAAATCTAATTAGATGAATGTCAATTCTGGAATTGAAATAAACAATACTGGTATCAAACATTTTAATTTAGGAAAATGAGTAAAAATACTAATTGTGTGCAATCAATTCATAATCAATTAAACAGTTCATCAGCAGTAAAGTGATATGAATAGGAATTTTTCAGTAAAAAATATTAGGAAATTTTGAAAAATTTGTAATATCTAAATTACTATACTAGTTTACAAATTTGTTTCCAATAAATATGCATTTCCTCATTATTAGTTTCATATCAAATAGATATATATATATAGGAGCTCCTCTACTTATGATCAGGTTGTATTTTGATAACTCTGATTGTAGTTTGAAAAATTCAGAAATCAAAAATGATTGACAATGGTAGTAATTTTAGTAGTAATATTTAGACAATGAAATACTAGATCCTTCAAGATGTAAAATCATCTGGATTTGATCCCAGCCTCCAAACTAGTGAGTGATTGCTTTATTATGTAGCCATTGGCCAATTGTAAATTTTTAATAAAACAAAAAGTACTTCTAGCCAATATGTTACAAAAATAGCCAGGTTCAAAATACTGTAAGGGTAATTATCATCATGAGTCAAATGATCATAAGTAGATGATCATCCATATATTCTAGGTAATAAAACATTTTTTGAATCTCAAAATTAAGGCAGTTTGATCAAAATTTGATATTTTTTGTTTAAATGCAAAAAATAAAATCTTGTAGTAGTTTCTTTATTTTAATGTAGAATTATAGTTATATTGTAATCTACTAAATATTGCTTACTAATATATCTTAACTACTAAGAGCAAACACTAACCAAATATTTTTAGCAAAATATCGTAGTGAACTAATTTGGAGTTAAACTGTAATTTTAATAATTATTTATTACCTACAATTATGGTGCCACTATCTGTTGGATTAATAATTAATTAAATTTAATTTAGGCTATGGTAATGCCATCTATCATGAAAGTTCAATTATTAAACAATCCATCTTAGCCTAAATTTAATTTAATATAATTATTAATCCAATAGATGGTGACACCATAATTGAATTAATAAATAATGTTTGAAATTACAGTTTAACTCTGAATTAACTTGCTAGGAGTATTTGGCTATAAATATTTGGTGATTGCTTATGATTAAATAAATTAATAATTAAATAAATATTGAACTAAATAAATTTAAAGTTGGCATTCAACATTGAATCCGTAATCAATTTTGTTTCCATATCATTACATTAATGTTCTGTATAAACATTAATATAATGAATATGAAAACAAAATTAATACAGCTACAAGTTATTAGTTTAATTTTCTCTTATAAACAAGTTACCATATATACTCAAATATAAGCCAATCCATGTATAAGCCGACCTCCCCAATTTCAGTGTTTGAAAATCACTAAAAATGCAAAACCTATCTATAAGCTTACCCCTGACTTTAACACTTAAAATTCAATAAAAATTTGAAATTGATAAATTACATGATCTTTGATTTTTAGTTACTGATATATTAATGCCATTTGTCAAAATAAATATTTTATTGAAACTTATATATAGACTTATATATAAAAAATAAATTATAATAATACAAACACCAGTATATCAATTCAAAAGGTAAAATTTTACTTTAACCCAGTGATCCAGTGCAGTGCACCTATGTTAGATTCTTGGATTATTGTTGAGAATTTCTGCATTGTGGCACATCAGGCAGTGCTGCATCACCTATCTGATCACTTATATAAACACAGGTTGGAGTTGGTGGTGTGACGTGCTCAATCGCTTTGGGTAAAATAAAATTCTATTTTACTCCAAAGCAAGATTGATGTCGGTGTATGACATTACTGTTAGGATGATGTAGCTTCAGAAAATATCAAGTTAATGAGTTGTAATAAATTTTGATAAGTCACATAAAAATATTTTCTTTTCATTGTTATTGAATAACTGTTTTCTTTCTTGAAAATATTTCATATTAAATTATCACAGTAAAAACTCCATTAGAATAATATATTTATGTCACACAGCTCCCAAGAGGCTGTTTGCAGTTTCATTTTCCCTATAGTTGAGTTATCGTATTCAAATCTTTGATCATATTTTAAAATGAGTGGATCATTCTAACAATGATATCATACATTGTTAAGATGACATGTATAACATGATTTCTAGATGTTAAGCATGCAATTCCAAAGTTTTGATTTTGTTTATGATGAACTTTTTTGATAGATTGCAGTTATTTTTCAGTATAGATTTTAAATAATAATTATTTTTTCATTATTTTAATTATTTTTTAATCTACTTTAGTTAAATATAATAGGAATTATCCGATTACTAGCGAATGGATTAAAACATTCTTAATTAATAATAATGAAAAATAAATATATGTTTTCACCTAAATAAGAATCTTAGATAAGATTCTTGATTGATTTCCAAGAATTTTCACGTCACCTCATATCATCCAGTGTGGCGTCACCTACCTGATTGCAGTATATGGATGCATGTTGGAGTCAGTGGCATGATATGTTCAATCACTTCAGGGTAAGATAAAATTTTATCTGGTATTGTATTAAATGAATTATTGCAAAATTTCCTTCCTGGTCTTCAGGAG
>WUQG02043913.1:0-10555 GCA_011317285.2 Androctonus mauritanicus
ACTGTCTACTATACTTTACAACTTAACAGAAAATCCCAGTAGCTCAATGTATCCTACTGAAAGACCAATAAGCAAAACTTCTGAAGTCAATATTCAAGTTCTGGTTAATACTCAGAACTTGAATATTGACTTCAGAAGCCCCAGATGTTATTTAGGAAATTCCCTTGCACTAGCCAAAAATCATCAACTGATGAGATTTCACATCAATTTCATGCTTAGGCCATACTTTTTTTGAGGAATTATAGCTAGCAAGTGCAGTAGCCTATTCTGTTATAGCACAAAGGCATCTTCACATGCTACTTGACTCCATAAATCTGCAATTGCAAAAAAAGAGGATGTCTGAATTAGATGCTCCGCTTGATATCACATAAATAGTACAGCAGAATTTATGAAATCATTTCACTGGAGTAAGAATAATTAGTTACTGTTTTCTCCATAGTTACCTGATCTTACATTGTGGGATTTTTCGTTGTTTAGTCACCTCAAGACCAATGTCTACAATGCATTCACTACCTTCTGGTTAAACTCTTTAAATTAAGGAAAAGAGAACTATTCTGAAACATGTTTCATGTAGCATGAACTATTTCTTTATAGTGTACTTTCAGAATGATAATAGAAGATTAAATCATTATTTATACTTTCCTTGAGGAAAAACTGGAAGAGCAAATGATGCAAGAGAAGCATTTTACCATTTTATTAATTTGCTCCTATTTATAAATATTTACTTTAGGTTATGTTACACTGGATATAGGTGTAGTAGTAACAGTGAAAATCAGAATATAATGATAGAATTCAATTATCTTTTGATATAATCTTCAAATTCCTTTCAAACGAAATGACATTAAATCTATAACAACAGCTATAACTTGTAAAAAATACTTAGATTTCTTTTAATACTGTTTACATAAAACTGAAGACTGATTTCACTGAAAGTGATTTCACATATTTTATATTAATGTATTTTTAAAATAATGTTTAAGAAATTAAACTATTGTTAACACTTTATACACTATTATCACCATTTCATTTATAATCAACCCATCATTTTTCTCATAATTTACAGTTGCACTGTCCATCAACTTTATAATTATTTATTGCTATTTAGATAATGATCCAATTTTGAAAACTTTCAATTAGTTCAATTTTTCTTTAATACAGTAAGTCCCCCAAATAATATAGTTAATTCATTCAAAAAATTCCACATAAATTGAAAACCACAAGTCAATATATTAAATTCAATATACACAAATAGACAGATTAGTAAACAAATGAAATTTGTAAGCCTACTTTAACAATAGAAGAAAAAAAATTTTAAATCCTAAAGTATCCCCATTTTTTTAAAAATATCACTTGATATTTTTGAAAAAATATCCTAAAGTGATATTTTTGAAAAAATATAAATTGTTTAATGAATTTTTCACAAGCATTTTATGGAAAGTTACAAAAATTAAAAACTTACAATATCAGATATGTGAATATGTATAAATCAAAACCATTAAGTTTGGGATCTATTGCATTGTTTTTTGCATCTTTCTGTGACTTAGGAAATACTTAAGAATGTAGGAGAAAGTTGTACTCAAAATCAATTTGCTTTTTAGGATACAAATATACAAGACATTTTGCATAAAATTATTCCAATTATTTTCTCTATGTATCAATCACTTTTTGAATAGTTAAGAAGCAGGATTAAAAAATAATGCATAGGATATTTTCAATAATGTGAATTCTTTTAAATTTTATAAAAATGTTAGTTTTTGTTTGAAAATTAATAGAACTTTCAAAATTTGAACATCTGTAATTGTTACTCAGTTATAGGCAATCACAAAAAGCTTGACAGGCACTGTATTTGGGGTCATAATTCTATTGACTAAATAACATGACTTTCACAAAAATCAGATATTTACATGAGATATGTTGAAAAAAGAAAATATATGAATTACAAAATAACAAATTTTTTAATATCTGAATAATATATTAGAAGTTATTGTTATTAACTTTAATATTAATTAATTATATTAATTCATATATTCTTTTCTTCCAATCTAGAATGAAAAAGATAAAAATATATTTTTGTTGAAAAAGTAATATTTAAAAATACTTACTGACAGTAACAATTTGCTTTCTATAAGGTAAATATCCCATGTTATATTGAAAGATTCCTCTTCCATAAAATATAGGTGGAGAAAATCCAAGAAACTTTGTTAATCTGTTCTGAAGATTTCTTATAAAAGATCCATCTGGATTTTGTAATTGATTAAAAATGTCATTTTCACCAAATGAAAACATTGGAACTAAGGAAGCTCTAGAATAAAATAAATTTTTAATAATTTAAAAATTAAAATAAATTTTTTAAAATCACTTAAACAGCTTTTATTTAAATGAAAATAATCTCAAAATAAATAAGAAATTAAGATTAAAGTGATTTTTTTTCCTGAAAAAATGTTCTTAAAATTCTTCTAAAACATTTTAAAATTTTTATTATTTTATTAATATTAAATAGAAGTTATTATATTTATATAATGAAATTCTTTAGCTTTTTTTAAATTGATGAAATGGATTCACTATTTTCTGTATCACTGTTTACTAGAAAACTAACATTTAGCTTTAAACTTTGAGAACTTTAAAAATACAGATAAAGGGCATACTAAGTAATTAACTTTTTAAAAAAATGATGAACAAACTGAGAAGAGTATACAAAAATGAGACCACTAGAAGAATAACATGTTAGTGACAGAAAACAAAAGCTAAAATTAAATAATAAAGTTCATTAAGATGTACTATTTATAATCAAAAATGTTTCTGATTTTAAACAATACATCTAACCAAATGAGTTTATTATTTACTTTTATTTAGGTAATACAATAAGAAATCTTGTATTACAAAAAAAGATATTCTTTATTTGCTATTCTTAGGGTGATCAACTGTTATGGTTTTGATATTTTATGTCCTGCTTTCTGGATGAATCCTCCTCGGAACCACCTAAAATCCCAGTTTTCTTCAAATTATGTGAAATAAAATGTAATCCCTAGAGTGACTTTAAAAAATAGAGAGGCTGAAGCAATGTTGTTTTTAGTGTCAAATGCATATACCATAAAAATCTCAATCTGGCAACATGTTTGCAAAACTAGTAATTCACAATTTAATAGACAGGAAAGTGTGTTACAACAATAATATTGTTGTATCATGTTCACCTGTTAAGAGCATCATCATAGGGCCATGATTATTAAAAAGAAGTCCTTAATTCTACTTATAAGTGTTGAACTCTATTGGATAGCTGCAGTGGAATCATGCTGTGCTTTCATCCTAGGAGAACTAGGTTCAATTCCTGGGTTTATATCTCCAAAAATATTTTCTGGTCCAGCCTGGCTTGTTGAGCCTCTCCTTCATCTAATACCTGATCCTACCAAATAGTTATCCTAATAGCATATGCTATTAGCATGTGATGTCACTAGAATGTTCTATCACTTAAAATAATAGTCTCAAACTGGTGGCCCATGGGCCTCATTCATCTCACAAAGCAATTGTATATGGCCCACAAAGATGATGCTTTAGCTATTTGTTTAAACACATATTACAAACAGAAAATTATTACAATTTAATGTTAATAAAATAATAATGCAAAGTTTTAAAGCATAACATACTCAAAATGTGCTGTGCTATCAATAACTACTGTATCAGTAAAATATTTTCCTTTCATTGTAATTTTGTTTAAAAATATTCAACTCTTCATATCCTTTCAAACTGCATATTTGGCTGTATGCAATTTGAGTTTGTGACCACTGATTTAGAACACCAAGTGGAAAAAACATTAAATTGAGAAGTTTTTTGAAAACCAAATTTATTTATTTTTAGTTAAATGTTTACTTCATTTAATATTGAATTAAAATATTTTAATTTTATTGAATTATTTTTATTGATTTTATTATTATATAAATTACAAATATAGTTATAAATATTATCAACTTTTAGTATATGAAGTGATGTTACAAAGTCTTATTTTTAAAATATTTACAATCATTGAAAATAATTTCTTCCTTGATGATGAATTGATTTTCCATGACCTAAACTCAAATATTCTATTATAAATAAAAACAATCCAAGAAAATTAAAACTTATTGTAGCCCTTCCATTGACAAGACTATTCAATAAATGTTTACTTCTCACTGGTTAAAAATGAAGGGAAATTAAATATATAGATTATAAATATGATAAATATAAATTAATTTCAAAATATTTTATAGATGTTTATTATAATTTTTTAATTTTACAGTACTTGTTGATTCTATGATTTTTATATTTGAGATTTTTTTTATGTAAAAATATATATAAAAATTAAATATGTATACACTCTTGTTGTTCTATATAATTTTAAAGAAATTTTAATAAAGAATATATGAAATGATAAAAATTATAATGACTGCTGTTTTTCTATGTATAAAATTACAATATATAAAATGAAATGCTTGAAAATTAATATAAATACAAAAAATTAAAATCAAACTTAAAAAGTCTAAAAAACTAACCCATGTTTCAATGCTAATTTCACAAATCCTTTTCTACGACATAATGTTAATGTAACTGAACCAGGATGAGCATCTAAAGCTTCAGCAGCTCCTCCAATCACTAGTGCCAATGCTTGACCTTTACCTTCTTTAGTTAATAACCATTCTATACTTTCTTTTGAGGCAGAACATGTTCCTAAATGAATAAGATTAAGTAAAATTATGAACAAGAGTAATAAAAATTTTAAGAATTTTTAATTAATGGAAATATTATATTTTTAAGTTTAATTATAATACATTAGTTTGCAAAATATACAAAAATTGATTGAATTTAAAACTATTCTTGATAGATAATTTTAAGTATTCACTATGAAAATAAGAGTGATTTTTATATTCAATTTTAAATAAATATCAGTTTATAAACTTCATATGCATAAGATTTTAAAAAAAAAGTTTTTAAAAAAAGAGAATAGTTGAAATGAATCAGTTTATAAATTTATTTAAAAAACAAATGAACAAAGTTAGAAAAAAAATGTAAAATTAAGCATTAAAATACTGTATATATCAATACATATAAAAATTTATGAAATAAAATGAAGCTAAATACAATGTTCTACAAAGTAAACATTTATTTCATGCAATAAAATTATTTTTCTAAAACACAATTCTCTAAATTCAAAAATCTAACAAAATTTTTTCAAATATGTTATTTGACTCAAAAATAACCACAGAGAAATCACACTGCTTCTCCAAACATCTAATATGTAAAATAAGTTTAGTGCAATATTAAGAAATTTGAATATTTGTCCTAATTTAGAAGCAGCTTTTGCATTAATGTTACCATTCTATTTTTTAAATTGTCACTGAAATAATTTCTTCTAAATCATAGAAAATATTCTAAATTTTCAATATTTTACTTATTTTCATCCTTCTTTCCAAAGAAACACAAATTTATAATATCCATATGGTATGTGCATGTTCTCGCATGCATGCTTGTGTGTATATGCTTGTTTTCCATGAATATAACTTTTATTGTTTCAATATTCATTATTTTTATAATGGCATATTTATTATTACAACAAGCCCCTACAGCAAATAGTTGACAAAGACAAATCAAAATAATATTGTTTTATTTCTCTAGTTTCACTGATATCTTATCAAATATAATTACAGTACTTTTATTGTATCAGTAAATTGTAATTGGCCAATGCAATTCAATGGATTCAAGTCCTGTATCGAATGGTCTGATTTTTATGGAAAGTATCTTTTTTTGTGGGTGACACAATAGGTGAATTTTTCTTTCCATAAGGAAAATAATCATATACAGAAATCACATGCATAGTAATGTATGTAGATATAAAAAAATTAAACTTTAGTGATTTAAAGAACTACTATTAGTAAAGTTTTTGTGCATTTTAAATATGGCATCTGAGAAAATGTCCTGTCATCTAACAATAAGTTATTTTATAGCTAAAAATTAGCAATATTATGCTTAATTGAATAGAAATAATCAAATACAAGTAGTCCTTGATTTATGACTATCTCAACATACAATAATTTGTGCTTATAATGATAATATAATCAATATATTCTGTGATTGATCAATACAATTCAATGGGTTTGAGTCTACAATCAATGATCTGATATATGGAAAATGTCTTTTTTTTGTATCTAGTTCTTATAGTTTTGTGTTCTTTATAGTTTTAGGTGTAAGTTTATTAAGATAATATATAGGGTCTAGTAGTAAAATTTAGTTGTAAAAAAAAAAAAAAATCCATAAATTATGGAAAATTCTGACTTCTGATCAAATCCAACTTATGATAGCAGAGTTCAAACCAAATCCAGTCATAAGTCGAAGACTACCTATACCTCTGTTCAAGATCATTCAAAAACTCAAGTTATTTACAATACAATTCAATGTAATTCATATATTAATAGATGAATGATGAAACATTTCAATCAAATATTTCAGATAATGTTTACCAATTCCTCTATAAATCATCTTATCTTAATTGACTAGATAAGTGTTAGAAATGCATTGGATTGAAAAAATATTGATCTATTTCATTGCAATGATTGTTTAATTTTTCTAGTATTAATAATTTTACAATTTTCTTTAAATATTTGTTCATGAAACAATATTTTATTTGGAATAAAATATGAAATGGTTAAAAAAAAAAAAGCCAAGAATTTGAATTATTATTTTTGATCATTTTATATACTCTCAATAAATTTAATTGAGTCATGATTGCAATAAAAAAATTCCAATGTTGATAAAATATTTTGTTATATGTCTTTAGTAGTAAAAAGTCAGCCTTCTATTAGATAAAAAAACAATGAAATAATTTTTATTACACAGAGATCACCAATTTACAAAAGTGGTACTTATTATTTACTACAGCATTCATATTTATGACAACTTTAAAGATTTTGCAATAGTAATAGACTAATAGTCATTTTCACCTACAACACTTTCAATTCAAAAATATTTCTTGAAATATCTGCAATGAATTATATCTCAAAAGAAATTAACTTTAAAAATAAAATATTTGATTAAAATTCTCTAAATGACTACTGGTATTAATAGTTCAGAAAAATAAAATTGGAATGATCCGCATCTATCAATATCTATACTTCATGAGAGTAAAATAAAAATATGTTGGACTCAACAATTCCTGCAGCCAACGCATCATCAACATTATACTAATTTAGCTTCTAAGAAAAAATTTTAGCATTCAATTTAAATAAAATCAGCTAAAGTTTTATATTTCTTTATAGTGACATTTGGTTTTTCTAGTTTTTCATTGTTGACTGGATTAGTCAGAGAGAAATATTTCAGTTTTCTATCCATTGGAAATGAGATTGAATCCAGTTTTTACAATAGGTGTTGTTTAGCATTGTCTCATTTAACATCATATTGCATTTATATTGCAAACAAAAATTAAATTAATTAAAAAATTAAAATTTTTAATACTGAATGGAATAAAGTCTTATTTTATGATGCTTCCTATGAAATAATAATAATATAAGAGAAAATATGTTTAAAACTTATAAATAGATGCAAAAAAATCAGATAATTACATTTTATAGACACATTAATTCAGATATACAATACAGGCAATCTTCAACTTATGTAGATCCAATATATGTAGATTTACACTTAAAATTATTAAGGAGCCAGGACTAAATTAATCTTCTCCTGAAAAAATGAAAAATTATTCTGGAGGACTTGGAATTGAATCCAGATCTTCCAATCTGAAAATGACTGTTTTATTATACAATTTGTGTACTTATTCTTTAATATAAACTATTTTTAATGTTATATCTTTGTAACATTAAAAATATCTTCGTAACCACTAGTACTATAAAAAGCATGCTCTAACATACATATGATTTTGATTAATAGAAGATTTCATGGAATAATCCACTTATGTAAGTTAGAGACTGGCTGTATTGTCTATGAACACTGCATTAAATTATATTACAATATATATAATTAAATTATATATTCACTGGAAATTATTATATTATATAACAATTGACTAGATTTGCTATTTGGAAATGCTTTGACTTTCCAATTCAAAGAACCAAGAAGAGAATTAGGATCTCATCCATTGGAAAATTTATGAGAAGACTGAGCTCAGCTTGTCTATCCTATTCCTCTACAGTCCAACTTACTTTTACAGATGTAGTTTACATGTGATAGAGATTGAAACAGTACTGCTATTAACAAATGATTGAGAATTATGTTAAGAAAAATGAATCAAGAATTCATAGGTATTATCTTCATAAGTATTTTTTTTTTATTAGAAAATAATTCTCTCTCTCATAAATCATAGTATACATCTAATAAAGAAATTCAGATCGAAACAAATCAATTAGAAGTACTTTTGATTATTTTATTAACCATCATCAGCTCATGATGGTTAATAAAATAACCAAAAATACTTCTAATTGATTTGTTTCAATCTGAATTTATTTTAGCATCACTTTCCAACTGCTATTAGTGCTAAGATTGGACATTTTTGTATAATTCACGGATAAAAACAATATAAAGAAATAACCTCATTCATCTAATATGTAACATTTTCCAATTAAAATTTTCACTTAAATTCAATACTAACAAAACTTGTTCAAAGCTCCCTGTTCATTATTATGACTAATCAAATCTTAATTATTTTCTATTTTAACTATTTTTATATTTAAATTTTTAAAAACTATAATTTCTTTACAAAACAAGAGTCCGCCTGGGATCTCACATTTCAGTTATTTAATTCCTGGAAATTTTAACATAATTGATATAAAAAATAAACTAATTCTTTTATCAATTATATTAAAATTTCCAAGACCCTACAGAAATAATGTTTTTTTTTTAGCTAAAATTATATGATATTGATATTTATCTTCAAAAAAAAATCTCATATTCTATGTAATAATAATGTAATGTATATAATAATGTTAGTAATGTTGGTTATATACAGGACTGTGTATATATAACCTGTATATATAACCAACATTACTAATGTAATCATTTCAGTACATATGTAGCCTGATAAGTATTTGATAATATTAACTAACAAAAAAAAAGATATATATAAACAGTAATAATATTTATTGACTTTGGCTAGCAAATATATATTTCTTGATATACTTGATATTTAGAAAACTAAAAAATAACTACCATCAAAGAAACCAATGAAATAAATACCAAAAATAATTATAAAAAAAACTAAGGCTTTCATGTTACTTCTGTTACTATAATATAGAATAATATATAATTCTATTATCTATTTGTTCAATATAAATTTATATTAAAAAATATTAAACTGTGGTTATATAACTTTCTCAGGATTATATAAATTAACTTTATTTAATAATCCTAGATATGACGAAATTTTCTACTTTAAATTAACAGTACTACACTCACGGATACTGTTGTTTCGGTACTTTTTATGAAAGTTAACTGATGTTTTCAGCATCTATGATAAATGATTTATGATGGGTCGATTTAAGCTTACTGATTTTAAGAAAGTCAAGCTGAGATTATTTTCATCAATGTTGCGTTATCGCTAGCTTGATAAGCCAAACGAGTGATTACATAAAACGAAAGAAAAATTTCGATAAGCAACACAGTAAATATTTTTATACATTTTGATTTAATAATTTTGATAACATCGATAACCATATTAATCAGCATCCATCGTATAGAAAATATATATGCAGAATAATTCAAAATCCAATATAAAAACTTTTAAGCCCGTGGGAAACTTCCTTGTTGAAAAGTGAAATAAAAATAGATTTTCTCGTCGAAGAGAAGAAGAGCAGAGTCAAAGAGAGAAGTTAGTCAGAAGAAAATATTTTCAGAAGTGAACAAAAAACACGAAAGTGTAGGAATAACGACGGGAAAGCAACTCGTCCCGCGAGGGCAGCCGACGGAGACGATGGGGAACGACGACGGCCGGTGAAGATGGTGAATATGGTGAACTGCGCACAACGAACTTGTGAACAATTAGACATTTAGTGTTTAGTTTGTAGTGCATGGATTACTTCAAAATGTAAGTAAAAGTGGATTATTGATATAAGGTCGGCAAACTCTCTCTCAGATATGTTTTGAAGGTCATGTTTAGAAGGATATAAGGCGGAATTCTCAAGTATTATAACTAGTTATTCTTACTATATATCGCTTACTATTGTTAACCGCTTTATGTTTATATATTCATTATGGTAAATAAATAGCGGAAGGAGGGAGAATTCCGATCATCGTGTAATGCCGATCCTGTGAATTTTTCAATCGCTGCTGTTATTTAAAAGTTGTGAAAAATATTACCCTCTGTTGGGAGAAGTAAAAACTCTACAAGCTAAGAATGATCCATTCTAGTTAGTTGTTTTTGTGCTATTCAGCTTTTATCTTTCAATAAAGTTTCGTTGTATTTTCCTGTGTGTGTTCAACTAAAGATAAGTTATAATTTGTATCTATTAGGGCCGGTTGCACGACTTTCGGCTTAATCTACAGAACAGTTATCGCTAGAATAACTCTAATCCTTTCGAAAATC
>WUQG02043924.1:0-10555 GCA_011317285.2 Androctonus mauritanicus
ACCACCTTAGGATTAATTATTAACAGACCGTTATTGCAAAAATTAACCACTAGGGGAGTTTGTGCTGATTTGGATTAGTATTTGAAGCTAGGATTTTGGGCTCGTCTGTACAGAGCTCTTAATTCTCTATACAGTGGAGACCAAAATGAGAGCTTTCGCCTGCTTAAGTCAAGGAGTAGACTCTCAGTAAATGAGGTGCTGAGCTGTCAACCAGTCCCTGATAACCTGCCCAAATTCATCAAATTTGATGCACAAGACAGGCTCAGATTCAATAAAAGGATGAGAAGCTCTTTCCTTGGCTAGCTCATCAACAATCTCATTGCCCTCAATCCCTTTGTGCCCTGGTACCCATACAAGTTGCATCTTGTTTCTGGTAGCCAGTTCCTCAATGAGAAAATGACAATCACATACAAGTTTAAAAGTAAAGTGGGAGCTATCAAGTGCTTTAAGAGCAGTCTGACTACCAGATAGGATATAAATGTGTTTATTAATATAGCTCTCCTATCAAGATTAATTTTAATACATGCAGAAATATGAAAGACAGTGGCAAAATTTCTAAGGGATTAGGCATAAGCCATTCTCGTTCCCTCGCAGTAAACCCTTGCCCCAGCACAGCACCAGTGGTGGTTTTAGAACCATCTGTAAACTAGATCAAACCACTTTGATACTGCACCCAGATCCCTCCTCCCCAGCCCTCCAAACTGAGAAAACAGCAGTGAAGGGCCTGAAGAAGTTAAATCTATGCACCATGTGATCCTTAACCCTCTCAAGAATGTTACTATGTGACCTGCCCATTCAAAAGATGAATGCTCCACTTTATGGGTCCAAGAAATTCTTCTCCCACAAGAATGAAGCCTATAATAATCCTCCCAGGCACTTGCCTCAACAAATACAAAGGAGCTCTTGTACTGCTGCTCTTGAAATCCAAGAGGACTTGAAAAGATCTTTGAATCTTTTCAAGTTTGGTCCTACAAGTCTTAAGCAAAACTCTTCACCATCACATAATAGCAGCATAGGTAATAATGGGTCTCATAACCATAGTGCATATCCAGTACAACAGCCCAGGTTTAAGATCCTAATTCTTACTCAAGATGCCCTTTCAAGCCCAAAGGGCTTTACAGGCTTTCCCAATAATAAACTCCAAATGTGGCTTCCAAATCAATCCCTTGTCTAACATAACATCAAGGTATTTGACCTGAGTAGGAAACTATAACCTTTTACTGAAGAGTGATGGTTCAATAAGTCCTGCCAATTGTCTTCTTCATGTAAAAGGTATAATTACAATCTTAGCTGGATTAACAGATAATCCAACCCTATCACACCATTTAGAGATTGTCTGCAACATCTCAGATAGAGTCCTGGGAAATTTTTTCACCACAATGATGGCTATATCATTGGCAAATCCAACAATAAAGAAATCTTTATCATTGAGTGTAGTTTATAAATCATTCACCACAAGACACCAAAGAAGATAACCCATCTGTGAGTATTCTAATTTCTTCATCATAGAATATATTGTAAACAACTCTATGCTTCAGCATGGAACCAATCTAATGAATAATCATTGGACAGATTCCATGCTTGTAGGCAGCAAGGCTAATTTGTTCAAAAGAAGTCAACTTGTCAAATGCCTCTTGGATATCAAGAAATTCACCTAAGGCAATTTCCTTGTAACCAATAGCTCTCTCACTGAATGAGACAACCTCATGGAGAGCATTTTCACTTGATTTGCCAGACTGATAGGCAAACTGACTGTGATGAAAAGGAATCCCTAACAAATCTATCCAGCAGCCTCTCCATCATCTTCAATAAGAATGATATCAGGCTAATTGGACAATAAGACTTAGCCTCAATGTAAGAACTACATCCAGGTTTAGGTATAAAAGAAACCATTACCTGCTTCCAGGACCACGAAATATAGCCAAAAGCCAAACAGGCCCTGAAGATACAGCATAAAGGAGAGGCCAAGATTTCAATGCCTTGTTGTAAAAACACTAGTAAAATACCATCTTGCCCTGCAGACTTGAATTGAAGGACTTAAAATTATTTACAGCCCATCTAATATTTGAGTGATTGATCACTCTCTTAACAAGATGCCAATTCTCCTTTGAACCTGAAGAGAAAGAAACAGCCAAAAACGTTAGTTCTTGTTGCTATTTATAATAAAAGAATTTTTCCCATACTGCAAGAAGTGCTGTAGTGTCTTTATTTAAGTTATAATTTAAGAATTTATTAAAAAATAGAACTACTTGACTTCAAATTAATATAAATATTAATTGCAATTTATTCTGAATTATTCTACAATTTATTATAAATGATTATAGTTACATTGACTAATATTTTGTTATGGAATTGTCAAATGCAATTTCATACTTTAACTATCAGTTATTTATAGTTGAAAAATGCATTGAAGATTTTCTATATAAGTTGTGACTCTGTAATAAAACATTCCTCAAATGAATGCATTAATTAAAAAGCATACATTTAATTCTCATAATTAATGAAAATAAGTAAATTAAAGAGAGAAAAGTATGAAATAAATTATCTACTATTTTTTCGATATTTATCAAGCAATCAATAAAGTAATGTTAGATTTTGATGTTAAAAAGAGAAACATGATAATATGAAGTAGACTGTACTTAGAAATAGAAATAATCCCCATCAGCAGCAATGACCTGTATCCAATGTTCTGGTAAACTATGGACTCTATGGTAGTAGAACTCAGTGGAAGGTAAATTAAACAAGTCATTCAGTGCATGTATCATCTCATCGAGGATTTGGAACCATTGTCTTTGCAGATGATTGTCTAATGAATAAAACAAACAGTAATCTGAAGGTGCAATGTCAGGAGAATATCAGGGATGCATTAGTGTTTCCTAATCAAGTCGGATAATGGTGTCACAGGCAACCGTGGCAACATGTGGCTTCACTTTGTTCTGTAACAGTATGACACTTCTGCAATTCACAAGTGCTAGCTGCACAGTTTTTCAGTTTTTCATGCACACATTCTAGTTGCTGAAAGTATACAATTGCATTGTTTTTCTGGCCAAGTAGTAGTAGTTTGAAATGCATGATATCCTAAACAATCCATCAAACATATAACATAACCTTCTGTTGATGCAGTGATTTTTTGATTGTTTGGGAGGGGATTCATGTGATGCCAACCAATGATGACAGTGCCATGGAATATCATAAAGAACCCACTTCTCATTGCAGATCAGCACTTTGTCCAGAAATGTATCCTTTCTTTAGCGAGATAGCAAAGAAACACAGGCATTTTGCTCATGTTGCTTTCTGAGCCACACTCTACTCATGTGGGATCCATCATCCCACTTTATATCATTTCCCAAACTTATGGATGTGTTTTCAAATAGTTTTTGTACTACAATTAATGCTTCTCCCAATGCTTCACATGTTTGGTCACTATCAGCCACAATAGCTGTCTTGAGTGCCTCATCATCTATGGCTTTTAGACATCCTGTACATGATCTGTGCTGAGGGATTCATCACCTTCCTTAAAGTTGTTAAATCACTGTTGTACTGTCCACTCATTTACCACATCCTGAATGAATGTCTGGCATATTTTTTTTCTTGCTGCACTAGCTTTCATTCCCACTTTAGACACATATAACATGTAGACCCGGATAACATTGTTTGGTGTTCCCATATTTGGCCTTCTCTCACTGATGTCCCTATTTAAATATGGTGATCATTATCAGCCAGCTACAAGAGAAAAGACTCACTAACATATTACCTTTCTCTTATCTATCACATCTCTAAAGGAATGCTGTGGGGAGTGCATGCAGTTCAATCATGTAAAAATCTGGCAGAACTTCATTGGTTTCCTGATATATAAATAAAAGTTTTATTCATAATATGTACACTGTTTTAGTTTTTTCTTAAAAGTTGTATTAATAATTTTTTATATTGTTGTATTAAATATAAAAAATGTTTTAACTTGGTTTTCTTTTAATGTAATATAAATAGTTTCCCTATTTAGGCAATTTCAGAAATAATGTAGATGTTTATGTTATTATTTGTATTGAATTTCCATAAAATGCAAATGAAAATTTATTTATATTTTCAGGAATATCACTTATGGCTTTAAATTGCAATGACATTAACAAAATTTATCAATGACATTGCTATTGTAAGTAGAGTTAGTCTTAAGTCAAGACAGCCATTATTGGAGAACTACTTGTATATACAAATGAGTGCATTAGTAAACAAAATAGCTAAATGAAATTTGTGAGCATAATTTAAGCATAGATAAAATTTAAGGCCATAAGTGATATTTTTACAAAAAAAATAAATTGTTTAATGATTTATCTAGTCATGTTTTAGGGAAATATGATAAAAATTAAAAGATTTATGCATCCATATATCTCTAAAACTGTGGAAATCAAAATTGTATAAGTAGGAGACTTACTGTATCAAAAAATATATATACAAATAATAATAAAATAATAATATGAATAAAACTTTATAGTTTTATTCATATTATTATTTGTATATATAGTTAAATTATATTGATAATTTTAATAAATTAATCAATATAATTTTAATTATTATAATAATATTTATAAGCACATATAAAACAATAAAATAATAAAAATATAATAAGTGTTAAGTGTATGATCATATTAGCTTTTTTTCATTACTTATTTCAGAGTATGCAATAAATGAATAAATATATTTTATTAACTTTTCCATTTTAAGATCCTTCCATTTTATAGTGGCATTCTCTTTGGTTTCTTTGTTTTTATTTTTAAATTCCAAGTCTATTACAACTAATCTATGCTGATTAATCAAACTCTTCCTTATTATCGCTTCATAGTGCTTGTTTTTTTTCCAAAATCATTTCTCTTCACTCTGAAAAAATCTATTTAGGAATTATTATTTCCACTTTTAAAAGTAATGAGATGTTTCTCACACTTCTAGAAAAAATATTCACAAGTGCTAGATCCTATGCCATAGCAAATTCTAGAATATTCCAGTTCTGTATACTGTAACATTTTCCTCCAGACATCTTTTATAATTTGTTCTTTCTTTATCTATATCAAGACCTTGGAACAATTCATCAAAGTTTTTCCAAAACTCCACTTTGCAATTCTTCTCATTTCCTTGTTATAGGATTATAACTGCTAATGGCATTCCAATTCTTATTTCCTAGTATGAGTTTATCAAAATCAACTTATTTTTCCTAGTCACTTGAATGATTCTTTCTTTCATAAAATTGTCAAGAACAATTCCTCCCACATTCCTACTGCTGAATTAGCCAGTGTAGATAACTTTATATCCTTCTCCTAACTTCTTTGCCTTATTTCCTTTTCACTTTTTGCTTAATTTCCTGAATACATCCAATATTTACCTTTCTTTGGAGTATCAGACAGTTCTAGCCCTTTCTCAGTCAAAGTTCTTATATTTCATGACCCAATCTGTTCATTTTGTTAAAGAGAGATTCATTTAGAGGGTAAAACTCATCTCCACCTCCTTATGGTACTCCCTGGGAAATGCTGGATTTACTTCCCAGTAGACTAATGGAGCTCTGATGGCACATGTCAGTATTAGCAGCCTGGTGACAGCCTACAAATTGCTAAAAACAATCAAGCAAGAAATAACCAGATGAACCTCTTACAAAGATGACCTGGCTTGGACATGGACATTCGCATAACTCCGTTAAGTGTTTTAATCCTGAAGGGCAAGGTGGAAGAACTATTAGATGCAATGAAGGAGAGAAAGATCAACATCCTTAGTACTAGTGAGATTAACTGAAAGGGAAAAGGAAGTAGAGACCTCAGAAGAGGAAGCAAACTATACTGATCTGGGAATGATGAGAGAATGAGGAATGGAGTGCCCATCATCATTAGTGAAGAAATGAAGAAAAGAGTTATCAGCATGAGTCAAATCTCAGATAAATGATGAAGATTACATTCAAAGTGAGTCAAGATCAAATTATCAAAGGTCTGATGCAGATTTATGCTCCACAGGCAGGCAGAATAAGGAAGAAAGATTTCCAAGATCTCTTGGAAGAACAAAGCCTGGAATTAACATCATCATAGTCTTTAATCCTCAGATTAGTAGGGATCATAAAGGCTTTCAAGGAATTCTGAACCCTTTTGGTTTGTTCAACAGGAATGCAGAGGGAGAAAAACTGTTGGATTTTTGCTTGAGAAATGGATACATCATTGGAAATGATTGTGTTTCAGAAGAGAGTTAGTCATCAGATTACAAGATATAGCTGGGATGGAAAGATTGGATCTGTGATGAACTATTTTATTTTGGATAAGAAATGGAGGAAGAAACTGAGAAATCTCAAAGTTATCCCAAGTGTGGTATGGACTGAGATCACTGACTACTAGTTGCAGATTTCAGGCAGGTTTGGAAGAAGCAGAAACTCAAAAAGAGAGAGAGCAGATTAAAAGTTTGGAACCTGAAGAAAGATGATAAACACTTCCTGTTCCAAGAGAAAATGACTAAAGTTATCCCAAAAGACGATTTGAAATCTCCAGAAGAAGAGTGGTTGAAGTTCAAGACAATGATAATCAATACAATAGAAGAGGTGTGTGGCAAATTAAAACAAACATATTGTGTTTTAATTTGCTACATTTTTTTTATTTTTTGTTTTTTGTACATTTATAAGCATTATTATTATAATTTTAGAACTTAAATTGATTGCTTTTGATGATGATAGTACCTTCACTAATTAATAAAAAAGGATAATAGTCAAACTTAAAACCTAGTTGAAAATTTTAATCTGTCATTAAATAGAGAAATTCAGAAGAGAATAATTTAAAATAAAAATATATCTTTCTATCATAAAAAAAAATTGCTTTCTATAAATATTTAAAAATTTCAAATCAGATATTATGCTCTAATTTTTTTAACCATATTATAATTTTTGCATCTGATTTTACAACAGTCAAGACTTCAAAATTTTTACTTATAATTATATTCTATAATTTATATGTTTTATCATTTAAGATTAATTATTTGTCCTCTTAATCCAAATTAGAGAGTTTATGTAAACTGCTTCAGTTATTTAATTTAATAATTACCTTTTTCCATTTTAATTATTAATATTCTTTAGAAGTTAAATGAGTATATTCAAGTATAGAATATTAACATAAAATTTTAAATGAAAATTATTCTTTAAATTCCTTATTATTACTATTTAAAACATTGTAAATATTGCTGTCTAAATAAAAAAAATTTAGCATTTTTTTCTTCTAACTTCATCAATATTGTTATCTGGTAGATTTAGAAAGAAAAAAAAAAGAAAAAAAATCAGCAAGATAATAATAGTTTAGGTTTTTTGATCATAGTTAAATGACCAGATTTTGTTTATAATTGTACGATACACCGACTACTATATTTTCTTGATTGTTTTCCTGTTACAGTATTATTTTTTTTTAATTCTTTAACATACAATAATTATGCAATACATTATATTTATTACAATTATAAATAGCAAAAATTATTAAGAAAAAAGTTATGGTCACTTAACAATAATCTGTCCTTGAAATGTAACCAGTTTCATTTAAATTTTGTTTTTTAACAAATAAATAAGAATGTTATTGATTTATAATTTTCTTAACTAATTAAATTTTTGCATTTGTAGATACAATATGAGACTATGAGTTAATAGACATGTTGTGATTAATGAAAGCAGTTTCTTTGTTAAACTGCACAAAATGAAAAATAAAGAATTGATAAAAGGAAACAAAAGTAATACAGTTAATGAACAAGAAAACGTTGAGGATGGAAAGAGTAAAAAAGAAAGCTCAAAAGATTGCAAAGAACAAAGAGATGCAAAGAGTCTTAGAGCAAAATTTCAATTAAGGAAAGGTGAATAACTTTCATATAACTAATATATATTCTAAGATTATATTAATTTTTATATAAATATCTATTTCTTTGAATTATAATAATAAGGCAAGTATAAAATTTTTCTTTATTTCAAAAATTGTTATAAAAGCATTAACCATATTCAACAAAACTTTAAAAAAATAATTTAAATTTAGTTTTTACATTACATAACAAATTTGTGAAGAAATTCTAATTAATAATGTAATTTGGATGAATTATATTTATGGTATAATTTTTCTGTTTTGTCATTAATTTAATATATATTATTACAAACAATAACTAATTTGATTATAAATTGGTTTCAATTATAAATTGAAACTTTTAAAGTAATATTAATGTTAATAATGGTAGTTTATATCTAACAAAATTAAATGAATATTTATTTTTGACCTTATAAAATCTGACCTTGGATTATTAAATGTAATTAAATTCAGTGTAATTGTTCAAATCATTAAACAAACATTAAAATTTAAAAATTAGTTTGTTTTTAATTTTAAATATCCTGTATTTTAATTTCACATGAAAGTTGTTATTTTTTCTATATTTAAGAGAAAAATCCTGAATTAAAGTTTGAAGGAGAAGGAGTGAATTTTAAAGCTAAACTTATTGGAATTGAGAAAGTTAGTGATGCTAGAGGTGACAAGATGTGTCAAGATTCCTTACAAAGGCTAAAAGTGAGTTTTTCTTTAATTTTTTTAATGCTTCTATTTCTATATAATTTACTATTTTAATAAAAAGTATACAAATCATCTTAAATATAATATTTATCTTACAATTTTAAAGCATCTGGAAAAAAAATTCTTTTTATTCCTTTATTACAAAAAAATTTTGTTTCCATGCTGTTTTTATTATTATAAAACTTAGATTAAATTAAGCTGCTTAGCTAAATTCTATAAATGAAAGAAAAATCTTTGACATCATGTAATAATCAAATATTTAATATATTAACTATTTACACAAGTCAGTACCATTAACTAAAAATGAAGAAATCCAATATCAAATGTAATATAATGTATATGTACAATATATGTTATACAATAATAATTATTACACATCATAAAATTTCATTAATAATAATAAGATTATTGATAATATATTTAACTATCAATATAGTGACATCATAATCATTGTTGCAATACTTCTGTAAAAATATTATCATAAAGCCGTATATACTAAATTATTATAATGATTTAAATAATATTTTGAATATCAAAATGTTACATAAGTAAGATTTATGTAAAACATTGAGGAATACATGTACTGAATTTTTTCTAAAGAGATCTGTTTTGATTTTAGAAAATAATTAGTTTTATTGTTGATTGGCTTGGATTATTAATAAACAATGAGAAACTGGATGATTTTTTTAAGAATTCAAAATATAACTTCAATTTTGTTCATTTAACTAGAAATTCAAAACAATTTTTTGTTTAGATTTATGGTTAAAAAATCCTTAAAAATAACTGAAAAATTTTAGTTACTTCATTTATATAAAATTTAGCTACTAGCTATTTTTGGAAATTTTATATTTATTGAATATAAATTTTATAGAATTTACTAATCTATAAAATATCGAACAAATTTCAAATTAAATAAAACTAAATATTAAAAAGAAAATTATTTTTGGCCTGAAAGTTATTTTTTTCAAAATTCTTCTTGTATTATATTTTAAAGATTTTTGAAAATTCTATAGTTAGACTGTTTTCAGGAAACAAAAAAAAAATGTGTATTCTAATTGTCAAAAGATGTTATATTTCATTATCACTCTAATTGAAATAAATTTAAAATCTTTGATTCATTATAATTTTACAATTCTTGGTTTACTTTTACTTAAATATTAATTTATGTTAGTAAACTAAAAAATAGTGCTATTTGATTATTAAGATAAAAAAATTTTTTTAAATTAATAAATATGAACTACGTAACAATATAATTTTAATTCCATTCCTCTTCTGCTGAATACATTTTATATAAAAATATCCTTTATATAGGAAAATATACTTAAAAACTTTCATTTCAAACAGAAACATTTCTGATTTGACTTGTGAATTTTATTCATCCTTATAGATTCTATTAACATCTATTAGAACTTTTTATTATATTTAAAAAATAAAGAGGACAATTTTTAAAAACATATTGTGTCTGATTTTAAATAGAACTATCAGGTATTGTTCATTTATATGCATGCATATATTTTAACAAAAATAATCATTATTTAAATTATATATACAAGTAATTTTTGATTTACATGTTCCAGATTTACTAGGTTTTTCAAATATGATTTTACTAGATTTTTTTCAAATATCAAGTATCAGGAAAATTGAAAATATGAAGATTAATTGCAATAAATAAATTCTAAACATTCATAAAAAAACATTTAAATCCATATAGCTATACAGTATAGTACAATTGGTTTTGTAGCAGAAAACTCTGTCATCTGCTTTGAAATCAGAAAATTCAAAGTGGCAGCAGAGAAGTGAAAGTAGCATGCTAGTATGTCTTTGATTTTATTGGCATATTATGTGAATAACTTCTGTTCCCAGATTGTGTCTAAGATAATAGTTCATCTGCATTAAAGCTCATCTACTTATCTGTTAATAATAATGAAGAATAAAAATTCTTTAATGTTAATATGACATGAATAATTTCTTTATTATTTTAATTTGCTTGATTTTAAACACTATATTTT